>JAULCE010442165.1:0-17035 GCA_032359355.1 Macoma nasuta | reverse complement strand
GAATAAGTCAGTTGAGGAAACAGTCGACCTGGCGTGTAGTCAAAATGACATGTATGTTGTAACACATTACTGGCTAAAAGTAAGAAAATGCAGTGGCAAGTCAGCGGTAGTGATTGTGGGCAGAGTTACTTGGCGTGGCATGGATGGCCTAGCAGATAGAAAAAAATAATATTTAACACTTATAACAACATATAAGTGCTTAAACGAAACTATTGTCTTACATTCTGATGAACTAGTAACATTACAGGCAGAACATTCTATTGGAAAACGTGTGCGACATGGTATTTTGTCGGTGTCTACACAATTATCTGATTGGGCTGTATTATAACCACGTGCGTTATTTACAGTACAAACCTTTTACTTTGTCGTTTTAAATTATTGCCAGCTTCTTTATCCAACGTGCAAACCTTTTGCATAGTATCTTTGAAAGAACAAGTGTCTCTATGTCAAACTACATCAATCTGGACTAAATTCTAAATCGATAAGCGTCTGATCAGTCCTAAGATTTTTGCATCTGTTAAAACTATCATTAACTCCGGGATATTCGTTCATGACTTTCCCAGTAGCGTGATTGCCACTGACCGTTCCAAGGCGGTACTCCTACCTTCATGCTAGATTTATGTCTGTTTTAGTCCATGTGTGTCTTCTATATGTAACGTATGGTTCGGCTCCTGTGTATGTGTTTGTGCGCGCGTGTATGAATATGCTGAGAAAGTACTTGTTTCTGTGCTGTTCGTGTGGCAGTTTGTTTTGTATGTGGTGTGTCCTGCAAGATCTTCTTATCTACTTTAATTTAACTAATATCTTCCAACTTGGTAAATTGGCACTTGTTTAAGAAAACCTAATCTTTGTTCGTTGAAAAACACATCACTTTCACTTTGGTAAATACCATAACGTGATGTTTTAGAAAATAGCGTCTCTGTTCTCTTTAAACCAAGTACGTGCCATTTGTTTTAAAAAAAGGGCACATAAGTGGTTTGAGAAGAAACCAGCCGATATGATCAAAATGGTTCGATGAATCATTTGCTATAACATATATTTTATTGTATTGTCGCGGTGAACGTGATAGCTACTAGTATTGCGATTGATTTGAATGTCCACTGGAGTGAAATACTCGCTTAATTGATCTAATAAATCATCACGTTATTGCCAGTAGTGGGGAATACACGGAATGCTTTTGCATACAAACAATCGAGTCGTAATAAACTCTCATTATCAGTAACTAGACCGACTTATTCAATGATGTTCAGTCGAAACGACGGCAACTGGGATTAATTCGTTGTTATGTAACTGCCATTTTTTGGAACGAGTTGTCTACCTATAACGCTGGATCCATGCCGCTTTCAAATATGTATACTTGTAATTTAAAACAATACAGTCATTTAATATCTATGATTATCTTAAAATATATCTTTTTAAAAAATAAGTTTTGTCGAGAAAATAAAATTGTATTTTGCAATTTACAGACATCTCATTTGTCTGGGTGTCCTGTAGGATTACAAAGTAGAAATTTATTTGCGGAAGAATTCGATTAACAGATCCTGTCATCGAGAAACTCTAATGTTCCATTACAGTTAATGATAAATGGGTTACTCAAATATCAATATAATTTATTTACAATTATGTAACAATAAACGGCTTCCAATTAGCTGTCTAACAGCCTATATAATGGATATTTGAAACTTCCATTCGGGCCGTCTTACAATGTACGTATTAATGTATTAAATACTTTTCTCGCTGCAAAAGTCGTCGACTGTTCAAATCCATGCTGATTGAGGTTTAAACCTTGTCCATTTTCTAAAAGGTGAAGCAATTGCAGTAGTGTCAAACAGCTTGGATTCTGATCAGACAGGACGGTAACAGTAACTCCTCGCTAGTGCTAGGAATAATATATGGTAATATCTATACTAACATCAATGGCACCACTTGTCGAGTACTTGTTTTTGTACTGCTGTGAGAGAGCTTTCATATAAAGTTTAAACCCGGATTCATCCATGCTTTTAATGATACATCTCGATATTTAGATGGCATATTTAACATAGATAACCCCTATTTTGACAAAAGCATACTTCTTTTTACCCTATAGAACTTCAATTAAAAAAAGTTAACGGTTCATATATTTCAGCAGCCTTCCTTGATTTAGACCTTTCAATTAATAATAGAATTGTTTCTTGTAAAATCTATGATAAAAGCGATGACTTTAATTTCAATAGAGTAAATAACCCTCATCTTGACGGACATGTTCCCCGTGCTACATACTACAGGGGTTACATTTCACAACTTATTCGCTTTGCTAGAGACTGTTCTTCCGTTGAGGATTTCAGTGATCGCAATCATGTTATAACTGGAAAGCTCCTCAAGCAATGATGCAGGTCTGACAAACTTCGTAAAATCTTCTATAAATTCTGTAATCGAAATATCTCTCTCATGAGCAAGTATAAATGTAATTTAAAGGCGCTTTTGTGTCAAGTTATTTCACACCCAGAATTTAATGGTGATGTGATTTACAAGCTGCGGAAAATAGCTGGACATACCCTATTTCACACTATGTTTATTAAACGTATTAAAAAGTTCATTAAGAAGGGCTATGATCCAATAATATTACAACGCGCTGCATGATTGGTGGTCAACCCTTTTAAAGCATCACGCTTCCATCTTCGCTTGTGCGACGACAGGAATGTCATAGTACTCTATGAAGACTACTTTGAAAGCCGGAAACGGAAGGAGTATGTCGGTTATTTGTATTGTGTCCGTTTTGTCGTGACCTTGATTGCTACTATACAGTTACACTGACTTCTGACAAGTCATTGAGTACATTTGATGATTGGCGAATGTTTAACACATATTTTACAAATGGATTTGCCATCATTGATGTTGTGGAGCAGTCGGACGGGGATATCGTTTATAGGGAATAAGAGTGAGGTTGGGCGCTCCTAAACCAATTTAAACCCCCAGTGGCCTGTTTGCCACTAAATGTTCCAAGGCGGTACTCCTATCATCACCCTAGATTTATGTCTGTTTTTTGTCCATGTGTGTCTTCTATATGTAGCGTTTGTTTTGGCTCGCGTGTATGTATATGTGTATGTGTGTGCGCGTGTGTGAATGTGCTTGTTTCTGTGCTGTTCGGCTTGTTTGTTTTGTATGTGGTGTGAACTGCAAGACCTTCTTATCTACTTTTACATACATAATTTAAAGTTTTCAAACATTTAATGAACTAAGTTCCATTCACTCAATACATAATGATATCCAAGGGCATTGTGTCGAATGTATTTTTTCAGCATTATATTGTACTAACACTTATCTAACGATAATAAAACATCAGCCTGAAAACCAACTTATTAAATATGAATCGTAAATGATGTGAGCTTTTCTTTCAATGTTGTCTTTGTGAACTTCACAGATGTCATAGCAAATGTCAAATGATCACAAAGGAGTACAGTAAAGAGAGCGAGAGAAGGACACAACTTGTGTGTACCGTATTGAATTCGGGTATTCGGACACAATATCATCAGGTACCAACTGTCCGAAATACTCTATTGCTTATTTACTATCCCGTTCGAAAATTTATTTGAAATATCTAAACCCTCATCTTGCCAGTTGCGACCATATTTACATGGTCAATCAGCTTGAACTCGGATAAGACGCTGAGTTTCTCCGATTTTTATATAAAACCAATCTGTTTGACAGATCATATTTTAGTTTCACCAAATTTCAAGCTTAAAGTAAAGTAAGTTGACAATTATTTTGACGTCATGTTATGGGTTAAATGTTCTGTTTCTAATCAAAGACATACATTTTGATTTTTTCTCTATCCGAATACACCGGGTAAATACGATATTGCCATACTGTCGGAAGTTATTGATCAAAAGATATGTACTTGTTTGATACTAGTCGAAAAGAACTACAGATTGACCACTAACAATCCGTTGGTTCTATACCAACATTGAGTAACGCTATGGGACTTGACAAGTGTTCTTTATTTTACTTGTTGCAAAACTATACGCTTTGTTACAACTAATCTTTAAAAAAAAAAATATGGTAAATAGGGCATTTTTTATTTCTTGTCACCACACGGATTGTTTAAGGGTGAGTCTAAAAAGCATCAGGAGTAGAACATTAGTGCGCACCGTGTTTGTATTAGTCAGGAGGACGCAACAGGGGAAGCGTCGCGGACTGATAAATCATATAAGCTTACAAGGCCTTTTCGATACCGACAATAGCATGACAAATTATCATCTAGGTGCATGTACATACATACGTACACCAATTACACGCAAGATGTATCAAACCCCTCTGGTTTCATCTGGCATATGCAAACTAGATAAACGGTTTTCTCTGTTTCCGGATTACCTTTCAATTTGCAATCTAAAACGTATTTACAAAAATAACACAGCGAAACTAAGTAATGAAACGAAAAGGTTTGTAACAGTCAGATGTAATATCCACAATGCCATTTATAAACAGATACTGACAATTAGTTATATTTCATATATTTCAAAGGCGTCCTGTCTATATTTATAATTCGATTTTCATCATTTAACTTTTCGCAAAATCTGTGTTATCGATAAAGGTTGGTCCTGAAGTCAACAACTCTACCATGTTGTCTTACACGGCATATCGTAGCAATAAAGACGTAGGTGACATTTTGAAAAAATGGCATATACATCTTTTAAACGTGGCCGCCATTATGATACTATGTAGTCGAAGCTATTCGAAATATTTATGCGCCAATCATTGTTTATTATTTCATGATAGAATGCTAGTATGCTACTCTCTACGACAGTAGTGATATCATTAATTATTACTACTGATTCCGTTACAAAGTAGATACTTTAGCCTCAAATATACACATTTACATAACGGTTCGATAAATGCACCAAAACATAAAAGTATACAACTCGTTTAAACACGGTTTCCTTTTACATGTTCACTTATAAACCCCGCAATCTGAAAACGATATAATTCAAACAAATTGATTGTATTTATATCACACTCGTTTTACTATTACAGGTAATCTGTTGATTTATCTTATAGCGTTATCACATTATAGGGTTTAAAAATAATCATAGACTATGTTTATGTGCAAACTGTTAGACACTGATAGTGACTTGCTATAACAGAAGACAACAATAACGTTAATAACTTTTGATAAATCATGCATTAGACTGACACGGCATAAGGGAAGTTTTGTATGTATACATTACCTATCACATTAGTTCAAACATAGAAGAGATATAAATATATGCTATATGTATCGTTTACCTATGACGTTCGTTCAAGAATCAGATCTTTTGACACTGCGTACATTGTATGATGTCGTCGCTGCCAAGACGATGTTATGATGGCGCATTATAAGTTCCATTTCTTATGACAAAATCGTACACAGAGTATATTTTTGAGCTGATAGAAATTTCTTCAAATTTCTTTTTTGTAATTAACATTTCTTTTTACAATCGTCTTTATTTTCATTGTCATTTATAAGACACAAGTTGACTAAAGATAACACAACACTCGGCACGATTCGTGTCGTATGTATTTAATGTTAATACGTTCTTAAATATAAAGTTGAATAAACACTCCTTGTAGATCCTCTATGTCATGGACGGATCGTTTATCGTATGAAATGACAAGATGGTTAAAAAAGAGCATTCATTTGGCATGAGGCAGATGTTAATCGCATACATGCTGTTGGAAGTAATTGTATAACAACAAAATCATAGCTATCGTGTACAGCATAAAAACGCTTTTATGTTGCAATCAAACGCGTAACACGTTTGTACAAACATTTTGTAGCCAGATCACACGGCGGGTCACTGGGCGTCTGTTATGGCTCCAAACTGTTTGACTCTTATAGAATTAAAATCTTCAAAATTGTCCAGACAATTGTCAGGATTAAATATTAATGCATTACGTTAACGTTGAAACCGTGAATAACAGCGTTTCTACCTCTGATTGTAGTTTTGTCTAACAACTACTGCCATTTTTTAAAATTCAAAACGTATATCGCATTTCTACAACAGCAAAATAATTGACAGAGGGAGTCTAAATGAATCCGGATCCGACTCCGACTTTTTATCCCTTATCCTGTCGATGGCGACCTTACTGATATCGTCAACCAATTCGGACCCGGATCTGAACTGGATTCAAGCTGGTTGACACTCGGGCAACAGTTCAACCAAACTTCAAGAAATCGAATATAATTCGAACAAATCAAACATAGCCCACAAGCTAGGCAGACGAGAGTTTCAGCAGACAAGAGGCAGGAATAGGTTTCTATCAGGGTCGAACTTACTTCATTCTCAGTGTTGTTATACCTTCTGGTCCTTCGAGATCATGCATTTCAACACTTTTAGTTTTGGAAATTGAATACTGCTTGGGCCGGTGCCAAGGGTCGTGAGTAGTGATGCATCTTTAAGTACTACTCATGAACAGACGTAATAAAAGTATATAAGAAGGTTTGCAGGACGCACTACATACAAAACAAACAGCCACCCAAACAGCACAGAAACAAACATATTCACACGCGCGCACACACACACATACACGCGAGCCCAAACATACGCAAATATATATAGAAGACACAGATGTACACAAACATACATAAATCTGGGGTGAAGATAGTAGTACCGCCTTGGAACGGTCAGTGGCAAACACGCCACTGGGGGTTTTAACCGGTTCAGGGGCGCACAGCCTTACTCATTTCCCATCATCACCCCCATCAGACGTACAGTGTAAATAAACGGTATCCCCATTTGACTGCTCCACAACATCAGTGATAGCAAATTCAGTTGTAAAATATATGTGAAACACAGAATTATAAAAGAATAGACTGTTTTCGCCAATCATCAAATGTACTCAATGACTTGTCAGAAGTCAGAGTTACTGTAGAACAGCCATCATGGGCACGATAAAACGGGCACAATACAAATATCCGACATGCTCCTTCCGTTTCCGGCCTTCAAAGCAGTCTTCATAGAGTACTATGACCTTCCTGTCGTCGCACAAGAAAAGAGGGAAGCGTGATGACAAACTGTAAAAGGGTTGACCACCAAACATACAGTGCGCTGGCATATTGTTGGCACAGGAGCGCGTTTATATTACAATTATACTTGCTAATGAGAGAGATATTTCGATAATAGAATAAAACCGAGTATGCAATTTTGTCTATATGAATTGGCTTTCTTGTTTTTAAAGGATCTTCCTTTTACAGATTTTTTATATATGCAACCCTTTAAACACTAAAACGACATTCAATCAGTATTTTTTTGTTTTCAGAAATATAGAGATAAGAATATTGAATCAATGGAAAACGTGCCCAATTTTATAAGTGGGAAATAATGTCGATCAAATTACTAAAACATGGTCATCGACGAACGTAAATAATCGGAAAACCTCTGACATTATTTTTTCTGTCTTGATTGGGTTGTAGCTTAGAATAACGTCTATGTGTTTTAACAACGCCAGAAGAAATAATTGTCAGCATAGAGCAAGGTAGTTGTTTCCCGAAGTCTAATAAACATAAAATGTATCTGGAACATCAAAACAGGATAGTTTTTATCAAGAGAGTGCTAGAAAGTGTAGATTCTGATCAAAAAGCGGCGCCTGAGACTCGGTTAATAATATGGTACAAAATAAGTTGCAAAAGCTGTCGAAAAGACCATTCGTTTGCAAATGATTAAACGCGTGTAAGGTCATCCTGATTCGTGAGATACGGAGATTGCTTCGGGTACAGCGTGGGAGAGCTGTTAGAATGTTTCAAATACATAATATTCTATTAAATAAAGCAAGCAGTGGAAGATATTATCTGTGAATATGTCATTAATTATAGGAACATACGCTTCACAGTTGGCAGTATTCAAACGTCGCTAGAAAGAATGACCATTTGCCAAAATGAGAACGGATATCACGAGTGTTCTTCTAAATCCACCTATATGCCATTGTTTTTCCAATACATTAGTTTAAAATAGTTCGATCTGAATCTCTTCTTATTATTGAGGAGAACGAAATTTGCGAGGTCGTTCAGCGGTCACTTGTCAACAATTCGTTGTATAATATCTCACCACAGCCTTGGACAATAAGTCGATAGCAACGTTCTTTTGTTAAAGCTTTCTAATAAAACTATCGATTTTGCACATATTTACACATATTCACATGTGCGATCGTTTGGAATAATTGGTTCTTTATCACCTAGGATATCTAGTGAAACGCCGCCAAACATTTCATGGAATAAAATTAGTATAAGGTTTACAATATATAAAAAATATAAACAAACATTTTTTTTACATTAAACCTACTTGATGGCTATGTGTACTCCAGGTTCACCAATCTTGGTTGCTGGTAAGTCCAGAGTGAATACCACGCTTACTCTTGTCCTCAAGTCTATTGGAATGTTCACCGATATTCACATCAGCTTTGTACAAACTGAATCAGTCAGTGCACAGATAGATCAACAGGTCACACCGCAATGAATCGTCATCAATAAGAGTTAGCGCCGCAGCCGATAATTGTTCTGTTCTAGCCGTCGCCATCAGCGCATGACAAAATATACCAGCTTTAGTACCCTGCAGTAAATGATTAAGTGACACACTCGAGGGGAGAAATGCCATGCAGGTCTTGTTTGTATTGATTTGAGGGCAGCAACAGAGTTAACCTTGTGGACAACCGTATTTACCCTGTTCTTTTTTATTGTTCATATTGAATCAACCTATTATGAATATTAATTCACTGAATTGTATATTAGTTGTTATGATAACTCGTGTATACATACAGTGCAAACCCTGATCAAATAGACCCTGTTTTTAACAAAACACGAATGTCTTATTGTTAAAAATGGGTATTTACGTGTTTTGGGAAAAAACATTGATGTTTGACAAACAGCACATAACTCCCATTTTGGAAAACAAGGCATACAATTTTAAAGAAGAAAATCGACAATCTGAACTTGTCTGTGTTCAACGAGCTTATAAATTACTAGTTTGAAGCTCAGACAGGGATTTTTTATCAGATATGTAGGTGGCGTTTCAAAATAAAATTGTACATTAATTTTCTTTTCATTGCTGTTTGTATCTATACGATAATCTATAACTCAGTTTGTTCAATTTTGATATAATAAAGACTATATTATAACAAATATCGTTATTTTGTTTAAGTCTTTGGTCAAACAAACAACATGTTAGCCTCTAATTTATACAGGTTGACGTGTAAGCCAATCAATGGTCAAGATTATTTGCCTTCCTTGCTTTAGCTGTACTTTATATGAAGTGTTTGCTGATGAATTGCAGAGGAATGTCAGACCAAAATATCATATTTCACTCTCAATGGTGATATTACGGTATTAGAGTGCTCCATTAGAACAAAAGTACACCAGTATCGGCATCCAGTGAGATTTCAGTACACAAGTTTAACCTTCAAAGCTATTTACAAACTGCCGTCTTCTGCTCATATTTCTGTCTATATTGTACTCTAAACTCAAAGCATAAAGACAACTAGTTGTTAAATTGTATGTTAGATAGTTTATCTTGTAGTTATACGATGATTCATAAATAATTGTATCTGTACTCAAACGGTTCGAAAACGTCACCAAAGATTGATTCGCCAGTAGCATTTAAAGATAAGCCTAAAATGCAATTGACAGCCGATGATTGTCCTATCATAGACTCTTATCATAAATGATGAAAATTTAATCCCAGACATGAGTCATTGTTCTGCCCATGCATAACTTATCGTTAAAGCAATATCAATAAGGTTGTCCGCTATTTTCTGTTCATATGGGGTATGTGAGACCTTGAATGCCAAATCAATTGATCAAAGAGGCTTAATATAATGCTTGCCTATGATAGAAGTTCCAAACTGCCAGGTAAGATAGATGGTAACATGTTTTCTTTCGGAAAGAAAAAGATTCAACACTTAAGATGACAAGACTATTGTACGTGTAACTATATGACCTGAAATCTCTCTCATTGTTTTCTAGACAATATTAGATATACTTTCAATGTTATTATCTTAGTGTTTATAACGGAAATGGGGACATGACAGACACTTTTTAATAGGTAAAGATGGATTACTTAAACAGTGCAGCCTAAATAGTGACTTTCTTTTTCTACTGCCGTTCATTGATTCTTTCGTTTGAGACTTTAACTCGAAATTCTATCGGATTATAAATAGAAAAATACACTGAGTTTCAGATAAGAATTGACAGTCAAGTTAGTTGAGCATTGTAGCTCATTCCTACTAACATATTTAGTTTTTAAGCTGATACCCTGACAAAATACATTTATTGAATTAGTGCACTGCCATGGTGCCATTAGTCCTTATTATTATGTATGCATTGAAAGCAACTATCAAATGCTGAACGCACCAATTATCCAAAATATTTTTAATGTGTTGCATATGCCTTTTGGTAATAGCTATTATTGTTAACAATGAAAGAATTGAGGTGATTCAGATCATTCGTTACAAAGTACAAATGTCGGTAAATATAATAATATAGTCAAAGGAACTTCAATGTAATTTATAAATATCGTCGGTGTACTTCACAAATCACATAAGTGTCATTTTGCAATAATAAAACTTACGTGGATTTTTTAAGAATTCGACGAAGGGTTGTTTGCATTTCGTCGGTGTTTTTCAAATCTCGCGTAAGTACCACTTTGAAAGACAACGCCGATATGGTACACAGATCAAAAAGGCTGATCTAGAAATGTGTTATGGAAATCAAACAGTGTATGGTACGTTGGATAGTTTTGTGGAATAATCTACGATTCATAAATCGATGCAAGATTTAATTAATTTTTACATCACATAGTCCACACGAAATGTTGCAGTAACATTCCAAACTTTCAATGAGATAAAACAAAGAATGCATTAAATATCTTTTTCTTTCCCAAGGGAAATATCTTCAATTTGAAATAACTCATTGTTCTCTAATCATTATTGTTAAATCGAATTAAGATCGCCTGACATTATGCGATAATTGTCAGAAACGTTTGAATGAGATCGCCCGAAGGTTTATACTTTATATCATCATGAATGTGATTTAGAAACTAAGATTATACAAACTAACGCTCACATTGAGATTGGAATTCATAGTTTCCATGGTAAAGGCGGTTTATTGCAATATTTGCAAATTCTTATGCTTAAGCAAATCGCATTTGCCCTCAAAAGCTTGCGGTATCTTGATATTAAAAGTTTGTTTTGTGAAAAGACCCATCCTGTCCTTGACTCACATTTTCCGGGAGCGATTATTTCGGGAACAAAATATTCGTGCTAGAGAGACATAAAAAGCTTTTTTTCAATAGTTTGCTGTTTTCATAGTGGAAATGAAGTCCAGTTTTATTTATGAAAACCATGAATGTCGTATTTATGCAAAACATCATCCGCAAATACACACTGCTACTAGATATTGCTTCCTTGAAAAAACGCACATATGTTCCATTTTTCCAAAATGATACTTACTTGGGTTTTTTTGAAAAACACGGAATATTCTTTTTAAAATAAAGCATTAGTCTTTTTCAGATGACAGCTCCGCGATTGTTGACAAACAGGGACAGTTTTGTCCAAAGCCACGTGAATGCCGATCTGGCAAAATGACCGCTATGCAGTGTTAGAAGAAATCCAACGATTTGCAAACAATTCGGATCTGAGGCAGGTTCCAAACAAAAGTTTAATTCGGGTAGTTCGAACTTTTAAAAATAGTCTCCCAATCTCAATATATGTATTTTATGATTTTGTAAGATTTTTGCTTCGATTAAATCATGGATATTCGACTTTCAAGGCGGTACTCATTTCTTCACCCTTGTTTTATGTCTGTTACCTGTCCTTGTGTGTCTTCTATCTGTTGCATATGTTTGGACTCGCGCGTGTGGGTGTGTGTTTGTTTTTGCTGACAAATGACCTGTTTCTGTGCTGATCGGGTTGCTATTTGTTTTGTATGTGGTGTGTCCTGCTATACCTTTTTCTCTACATTTAAACGAGTTTCAGATAATTAGTGTCGACAGTATTTGTATTTTCTTAACGTCGCTTTACGGCCTGTGCATCTGAAAATCAAAGAGAAGTTCCAATCATCTCCTTGGTTAAAACTACGTCGGAGATGAATTTCGAAATAACGCGATCCTCGTTAATGTAATTACTTATTTCTAACACAAGACTACAGTCTGGGAAAATATTGATTCTATTAAAAATATATTTACTTATCTACACATTAACCGGCATATTGGAAAACACCGCACACATATTACAAGACATCGTACCATTGTACATGTACGGATTATACCCCATCTGACGTGTGACAATTAAAAGGTAAACATGACTATTTTATGCAGTTTCCAGTAGCTACAACTGAACTAACTTCAAAGGGGCACTCGGACTTAAAAAAATGCTGACTCAGCTCTTTTTCAGCGCTACTTTTCCAGCATCTCGTCACGAAATTTACCATTTGTATTCATTTAAAGGTAGATTTGGATGTCCTCTAATAATGCAAACAGTGCAGACCCTGACCATCCGTCACGCCTGTGACGTGGCTACTTCATAAAACTAGCATCATTGTGTTGTGAAGACAAATCACGTTGCATAGAAGCTAATTAGTGTATACTCTCCATGAATGTCTTTAAAAATGTATAGGTCGTTGTCATTGTCCGAAAGATTGTGTTAAGACAGGAATGATATAACTTGTACAATCGGACAAGTCATATCGAATGCATTAAAACCTATATTTGTGAACATAACTGGTTTTAATTAAAAAACAAACATATTTTAATAATTCATTGAAAAAATAAGCAACGGGAGCGCTCAGATAATCAAACTAATTCTGCCATTAGTTTTCATCCATGAAGTTTAGAACTAACTTAGAACCTCGACCTACATGTAATCAGTGCTGTCTTGAATAGGACATAACCAGCTGTACTTGTTCTGAACAGTAAACAATTTATGAGTGGACGTTATTGGAAGTATCATGAAAACCCTGTGTGTATCGACGCAGACAGACGCATCAGTGGAAACTTCGATTGAAGTGATAGAATTAATTTGTCATAATCTAAGATATCAATCGGTGCACTGTATTAGTTTCATATGATTAATGCTATTGTCAATTACAAACGACGCATTGTCACGGCTTTTACAATTTAGTGTCTTTGGTTTTTTATCGTATGGCACAATGTCGTTAGATTCTGGGTAAATGTCACTTTATAGTACTCTGAACATGATGACATGCACCTGAATAACTCATAGACAATTGATTCTGACAAACAACACCATTTGGGCATGAGTTTCACACGTTTTTCTTGTGTTGAAGAACTGCGCCGTTTCTTTCATTAACGCTATTTAATCTTAATAATTTGTTCATAATGTCTAGATAAGGGCGTGCATGTTCTGGCATAGCATTTCTTGTTGAAACTTTTTTGAATGAAAGACAATATCAAAGTATGTACATTCATTGATTATTTTACATTCATGGAATACAGTACATTATAATAAGAAATATTCAATACGTGAACAATTACTAGTTATATTGTATAATACAGGTACAAACATATGTAATAAAGACAGCCAAAATCATTAACAACATGTCAGTGATAAATGGAGAAAAAAAATTGCTGATATGCTGATGGCACATTAACTTAGTAATCAGATCGTCCTATTGACATACATGTGCAACGTTGTCTTTTCAGTTATACAATGTCGTTCTGAAACTGTACAGCTGACCTGAGTCGACATTATTTGCAAGCCAATACGTATATATTTCATCTCATGGCCAATATACAATTTGATAACTTATAAATATCTGGACGCATTTTGGATGATATGTTTAAGACTGGTTTTGATCGTAACATCGGTAAAACACGCATCTCATTCGGATTGTACGACCGTACGCCCTATGCTAATTGACAACAATGATTTCTTCTGAAATGTTTGTCAGCTGCGTTTTCAATATTATCATCTTTCATCCAGACCTTCAAAAACCCATGTCTCTGTGTCAAGCAACAAACAAATGGAATTAACGCTGAATAACTTTGTGTCTGTTCAGTAACAACATTGTTTTCATCTAGTACCACGGGAAAGGTAAGTGGGTTCCTATATGATTAAAGTGGTTCAATGAAGTATTTATTTGATATAACATATATTGTCGGTGTTCTAAAGCTACGTATCTACCACTTTTGGCAGTTTCGTGGCTTTCACAGAACTAGTAGGAAGTTGTAAAGAAACACTTAAAGGTCATAACATGTATTTAAAAAGGACACTTTAAAAAGAAACGTCGGTGCTCTTCTAAAACCATGCACGGAACATAGACGAAATGTTTATAGTGGTTTAATGAATTAAATAATTTGCATAACATATATAATAAATGTATTGTGTCGGTGATATATTAGTAGCTACTTATGCTAAGATTGATAGGAAAGTCCGGAAAGTATTCGCTAAATTGTGCCAATAAATCAGCACATTATTTTCAGTATTTTGGAAAAGCGGAGAATTTAGTATACAAAGATTCGAGTTGGTGTTCTTCTTAAACCACGTATGAAACCGTTTTTGAAAATTGGCACATACCTCGTTTTATAAAGAAACGACGACATGATAAAAGTAGTTAATTTATTCGACGACAATTCTGGGAAATAATTCGTAGTTATGGAATTGTTTTTCTTGTTACGTGCTCTCTACTGATTTATTGTGCTCGAGATCACGTTCAAATAGATTTGCTTAAAATTCAAAACAATACAATAATTGAATTCATATGCGTCCCTTATTACTCTTAGTATAAAAACGTTATCTTCGTCGAGAAAGGAAAACTAGCAACTTATTTGTCCTGGATACCCTGCAGGATGATAAAGGGGGTTTATATTTGCGGAAGACGTCAGTAAATGATTAGCAGTTCCTGTCATCGAGAAACAATAATGTTTCTACTACCGTGAATGATAGATGGGTTGCACTGCTATCAATATAATTAATTATTATGTAACAATATATGGCTTCCAATTAGCTGTTCAACAGTCTATATATTGGATATTTGAAACTTAAATTCAGAATTTCTTGCTATGCATTTATTAAACCTTTCCTCACTGTGAATTTCGTCGTCTACTCAAAATCTTTACTGTTTTATCTTTAAAGCTTGTCCAATATTCGTCAAAGTTGAAATTGATCAAACGGCTATGGTTGTGATCAGACGCCTTGTAACATAATAGTGACAGTAATTCCTCGGAGTGATCGAATGCTAGAAGTAATGACGGTAGTATCACACTAACAGCTATGCGGACTAGAACACAATACTGTATTCTTCTTCTTATGCGTTCCATTTTTCATTTCCGTTGTTCAGATGCGGTGACGAAATGCACTGTCTTCCGTAACTGATCCGCATTCAATACTGTATGAATAAGGAGGTATGATATATCACGACATTGTTTCGGCATTTTCAACAGCAGACAGAGGGAAGCATATAACGTTCATAGTGTAAAGTCAATATTTCGAGATATAAAGGTTGATCAAATTAACTCAAAACTCAAAGTTTTCAAATAATTAAAGAACTTAAGTCCAAAAAGCAAAAGAAAATAAGGAACCTATCTTTACCTATCTATGACAGCCGATCTATTTATACAATGTGAAAGTAGGTTGCTTAGTAGCAGTTACTATAAACAAAAGTATTTATATTCGATGGCTTAGCGTTTATTGTAATAAAGCATTTCGCCCAATACATAAAGAAATGCATGGGAAATGTGTAGAAGGTATTATTTGCATCAGCATACTACTCTAACACTGGTCTGACAATAAGACAATATCTGACTTTCATATCAATATTTTTGTTGTTTGATAACTAATGTCAGAATTATGTGCGATTTAGTTCTTCTGTCGTTTGCAGATATAAGAGCATGTCTCAAGTGGTCACAAAGTAACACAGAAAGATAACGAGAGAATGATGCAAATCAAAACGGGATCTTTCATCTATGAACCGTATTTACCGTATTTTGACACAACATATGCAGGCACCAATTTTCCAATCTATCAATTGCTAAACATGTTTGATACACTTAATCATTTACTCCAAAATGAATAGTTTAGAATATTGATGTAAATGAAGCATTTGATCATTATTAGCAAGTGCGCCATTTTCCAAAAACATTTCCGATGTTATCTGTTACAGAGATGTTAAAGGGGATATTTATTAAGTAAATGGTTAAATTCTAATCATACTGATCAAAGTTAATCTTATTATACGTTTTGCTTTTTCCTAGACGTGTCTATTAGGTAAAATCAGAATGAACCCTGCACTCCATAAATACGCCTTTTGACGCCTCTGTAACAACTGACCTTTGAAAACATTATGAAAAATAGAGTAATATTTTGCACCATTTCCAACATTATTTTAGAACAAACTCATTGTTTTCTTTCTAGTCGTCAGATGTTTTCTTTGTGTGTGATTCTAAAAATAGCTATGGAGTAAGTTGTTAAAGACTATATCATGCGTACCGTGGTAGTATTGGTCAGGAGGAAGCAGCAGGGGAAGCGTCGCGTATAAACATACAAGGCCTGTTCGATAACAACTCGCAAAATTACACCATTATTATAACAGAAGAAAACCATAACAAATTATCATTCAGGTATAAACATGCATACCACTTCGGAATTTATATTTCATGCACTATATGTAATGCCCTCGAACTCCAATCTAGAATATATATTTTTTTAAAAATTGTCTGTGGCCTGTTTACCTTTCGATTTGCCATCGAAACAGTCTTTTTCAATAATTACACAACAAAGCTACGCAGCGAAATATAAATGTGTATAACAATCAGATGCAATATTCTCAAATGCAGTTTGAAAAAGCTAGATGATGACTATTAAAAGGAATTTCAAAGAAGACCTCTTTTTGCTTCTAATCCTATAATCCCGATTGTAATTATGTTACTACTAATGCAATAAATATGATATCGATATAGGCTGCTTCTACGTTGGTCTCCTTTAACTCTTTCGGCGCCAAATTTAAAATTGTCGATTGGAACTACTTTAAGAGAAAATGTTTTAACGAAATAAATCACAAAAACGATTAAATATT
>JAULCE010441054.1:0-17035 GCA_032359355.1 Macoma nasuta | reverse complement strand
TAAGGCGGCGTCAGATCTGGGACTGCACTATTTTCAATGGCGCATTTAGGCGACTTCGGCGGTGAAAGAGTTAAGAGTAGATCAATCAAGAATGGCTGCGTACCTAACGCACTGTCTGATTAGGCTCTCCACTATCACACATTACTAAAGTTGAATTGAAAAACTATTTCAAAACAGCAAAACCAACATATATTACATACATTGCATAATGTCAGTTCAATATATCCAGACAATACATGTATCTAATTTACCTTTCAGCTATTTACCTCACCTAAATTGATATTGTGAACCACACCTTTTGTTTTAATTCGGCTTTGTCTCAATCACACTTGTAACGAGTATAACATATTTATAAGATCGAACTACCTGAAGTTTGAATTTGGTGTAAATTAGAACAAATAAAACTGTCCCTCACACTTCGACACAGCAAATTCAGAATGTGTGTTACTGGAAGGAATTTAATAAATAAGGGAGTTTGAAATAGATACTGAAATCTTAACAAAATCATAAGATGTAGCTTTGTAAGCAGATGTCGACGTTGAAGGTCGTTTTATATAAGAATGAAATATCCTCAGTGCGGATGATTTTTAAGTTTTGTGACGATAACATAAACGTCATTTTTTCTTCTAAAACCATGTGAATGCCCTTTTTGAAAATAAAATCTTTATATATTTCTCAAGAACAATGCCAAAATGTCTAAAACTTTGTAATTATTCAGATAATTTCAGATTTCGTGCGAGGTTGTATATTGAAAGCATTAAAGCACATGGGTTTATATGTCAATTTCATCTTTATATAATACAGATGAATCAACTTTATAATTCAAAACATCATAATAATCCGGAGAGACGTAACACAATCATTAATGGATAACACTAATAGATCTCAAGACGAAATATTGCCACAAGCTAGGCCATGGCCGATTTCTTCCATATCAAATCTTGTTCAGTTCATACATTATTATGAAAATAGACATATGTTGCAGTACATGAATACGTCTGAGTGTTTGAATCATGAATATATCGCAGGCTCTATGCCAAACGAGGTCATAATTTGACATATCATCGGTTATTCAGTAACAGGAACTTGCGTTGTTTAGGTAAACGTCGTCTTTCTGGTCATAGTGCACGTATAAGCCATTCTGACAGATTGAAATTGTGAAAATTACGTGATAGCTTGGTATTTTCTGAAACCGCATTTATTTCCTTTTTAAATGGTTTTAAAAGAAAACTGATGATATATTAATAATTCTATATCATATTACACGCGAATACCTGAAAACTCGTGCTTCAAATGAATGTTCTTAAACCAACAGATCATTTGAATATGGTGTCATACTCACGTGTATCCCTTTACTTCATAATCAAAATTTACTATCACTAAACAACGATAGTATATGATCTATAAGGATATTATCTAGATAAAACAATAACACCATTTGTGTACGATTTCGAAACTGTAAAAGAAAATGGAGCATTTGTTCGTAACGAGCTAACGCTCTATTTATGGCAATTTGCGGCAGTAATGGTGATATTTTTCTAAATAATAGATTTTAGACTTTGTTTAAACTTTGTAGTTTGAAAGACCGTACATATACTTGTTGAAAATTGAAATGAAAAATAGGGGTCACCAATATTTTTTAAGATTTTCTTGACTCTTTTCTATATGATAATTCCCACTTTTCTACGGTTTAGAACCATATACAGCCATTTACCTTTACACTCATAAAACGATTAATCAAATGCAATGTGATTTTTTACATTTCATTCAATTAATCGTTTATGAGTAATAAGTAAGAATATTTATACAAAACATGCGTGAAACGCTCGTAAACCGGTGTTACGTAACTATCGCGAGACACGAGATTTGTAACTGCCGCAAACGCCTTTAAGGGTTAACCATTGCCACTATAAGTTCTTTTAAGACTACTCTATAAGGAATCAATGTGATAACACAATGGAAATCTAAGCGAAAGGAAGGTGCCTTTTTGTAATGTATTGCATTAATTGTAGGAAATGAAGCATTTGCTCGGTACGAGCAAATGTTCATTTCTTACGATGTTTTTAATCACCATCAATTATAGAGACGGTAAAAGGTGCTTCTAGGAAGGAAAATCTGAATCGCATGCACACATATGATATGCATTTAACTTGTTTGGCTCATCAAGGCAGAATGCTTTACTATAATTGTTTAAATAAATATGCCACTGTTTTCTCATTGGCTGTAGTTTTTATTTCGAACGTTTTTAATATATGCGGTATTGAGTATTGTTCTTTATAAAAATTAACAAATCATAACCTCAGAAACGATGATGAAAAACCCCATTCAGAAGGTTATTACGTGGAAGTCTTTTGAAAAGAATTACAAAAGTTTAAACAAATACCAATGTCAATGGTACAACTACAATGGTACCTTTTAATAACAGCTTATGCGTTCTATTTCAGTGCTAACTAAACGCTAAACGAAATGAAAATTATATAGTAAAATGACAATTGATTTTGAAAATGTAATAGCAATAACTATAGTGACTTTTGTAGGAGCCTAAACAAAGGCCAATTAACTCTACGAATGGAGAATATCGATTTTCTCAGTTTGCCCATTAGTGTACATGAGGGGAAACGGTAGCGCATCTGCAGTGATGGGGTGACCTTGAGAATGACATCTAGTGTCATTTGCATCTGATTTGTTTCTAAACTGTTGGTACATGTTACAAGAGTTCTGAGTCTAATGCGTTAGATTGTACGTCGACGTCAGATTTGGATCTGCACTATATTTGCTAAAAATCAATGACGTCTTAAGTCATGGATAGCGGGATAAGGTTTAGTAATCTAAACTTTACAAACACGACAATTGTAAAAAAGATAAAAGCTGGTTATTGGGTATTATTGTACTAGATGATTTAAAGCCTTATCATGCTGCAATAATTGTTGCCTGTTCAAACTCTCGACTGCAGCAATTTTGACACCATTTCCGTGAAACTATAGTTCGTAAGTCAACTAATTTGGAACCGGACCAGATGCCGAGTTACTCGGCGTCTGATCCGGATCCAAGCTGTTGGCAAAAGGTAACCAGCGCGACCTCAAGTCGCGCCTAGTGTACTAAGGGTTTAAGTAGTTCATCAGTGCCAATGTTTCTCTCGTCTTCTACTGTATCCCTGCGACTGGCATTAAGGTTTATTGTCTTTGACTGCCATTGGCCAATGATAAAAGTAATTACGTTGACATTTGATGACGTGACGTTTTGTCGTGAAAAATGGGGTTTATTATGGTGTTTTGTGAACCGACTGTGTCTGTGATGAAGCTTGCTATTTCAATTCAACTGCATGTATACCGCTCTGTAGATTATATTGTTTAAGTAGATTAAGTTGCTTATTTACATATTTCTCAAATAGTTTCACCAATAGATCGCCTTTTTTTCGTTGTCTGATCTGGATTCAAGTTATTAATGGCCATACATGTAGTGGTGTTATTCGTAGCTCGCAATGATTTAATATCATACGCGAGTTTTTTTTTGTTTTAGGTATAATGGCTTTTTTAAGAACTTATATAATGCTCATTAACTACAATTCTTGTCCGTGGCCATGGTTAAAAGAAAATCAGATTGCAACCCGTGTGAAACAAGGTGGATAAATGATGATGTTTTACATGCAATCTTGGGTAGGACCCCAAACGTTTATCTCGTTAGTTTTCAGATTGACAGAATGCCGATCAATCTTGATTTGAATCTAAGAAGAACACTAACAGTTAGACCTGGAGTTCAAAGACACACGCAGTTAAGCAATAACAACTTGAATAAGAACAGGGCAATGTTCACTAACAGAACAAAGTACAGCCAGCCCTCAGTACCTTGAACTTATTGACTACGAATCGTATGTTAGTCGATGTAAAAGAAAAGAAGTGCAGTTTCAGTCAACTTGTCATGATAAAATAACAGTTTCGATGTAGGTAAGTCGCCGAGTTATGTCTGATCGCAATTAAACTAGATACCACTCTTATATTATTTTCTGAAAACTTACTTAAATTTTAAATTCAAAAAGCAACATGATATGGTTTTGCTATGTTGATAATTGTCGGAGATTTTAAAAATAGTTCCAACACGTTTCACTTTACAACAGTATCCAATACAGTAAATTTATTTTGATATCAAACCATATTATGTTCTAGATGTCGATTTAAGACCACCCGCCGTTGTTAATAAACGCCCGAGTTTTTTTCTACAGACCGTTTGACGTGGTGTATGTCTTGTGACGGAAGCATAACATCAATCAGAAGAATCTGGCAGAAGAATTCTAAATCGTATGACATAATTTGTCATTGCTTAGACCATATCTGACCTGGGATCTCACTTTTATTCAATGTCGACTTCAGTAGTCTATGGCTAAGAAAGGGTTAATGGAGATTGATGGTATATATGTATGAAGCTTATTGATGATTAAGTGGTCTTATACGTACGGAAGGTTGGAGTAAAGAAATATTTCTAACAATTTTAGGAATTGTGAGGTGTTATTAACTGGAGTAAAGGTGTTTTGAGTTGGTTCACAGGAGGAATTTTGAGGAGTTTATAACTGGAGCAATTGTGCTTTGAGATGGTTCACAGGACATTGAGTATGAGAGCAGGTACCATTCCGTATGAATCGACATACGGGTATACATATATTGTTCGAAAATCAACACAAATATCGGTCAGCACGGAACCTACCACATGGTGCAAATGGTGAATAATGCTAAATGAGTGGGAATAGCGTAAAGTACATCACCTGCGTGTCCTGAAAGCGGACTAATAGCAATATTTATTATATGCCTCCCTCTGATATCGGGTGTTTTCCCTTGTATTCCTAGAGTGGCATACTGAACCTTGTATTCCACGGAGTGGAATTCAATTCCGTATTTCACTGTAGCTCACATCGAATAGCAACCATTGACGTCGTTGCATCAACCGTTATTCATTGCGGAATTAACAACGGTAGATTTGTTCTTTGTTTACAGTGGCAACGTCACGTAATATGTTATAATTTATGTTATTGTGTGAATTTAACCCTTAGCCACAGAATAAAGGCATATAATAAACACATTACCAATGGACGGTGGGATACGAATCTTTGTCTCGGACGTACTTGGCGCAAACATCCGATCACACTCGCGGCAAGCCGCTCGTGAGATTTGGTGTTTCCGCCAAGTACGCCTCGAGTCCGATACAACGATTCGTATCACACCGTCCGTTGGTAATCTGTATTGATTACATGTACGGCAAGACGTTTTCGGCCGCCACGCGGCACAGGTAACACTATTTTGTAATATAAACTCCTAAAAGCTTATATAACTTCGTATATAAGTCAAAAGTAGTGCAACTGTTCTTTTCATATACTTTTTGTCCACCAAAAGCAACGAGTTTGCAGGGGGTTGTCATAAAAAGAAATGGTAACAATAACTGGTTTATAAAAGAAAATAACCCCACCAATCTAATAATGGTCGAATCAATCATATCTGCAATCAACCGTATGCAGACTGTGACAGTTTGTGACTAGCAGCTCATGTAAAATTCTGACACATCATTTCTTCACTGAATAGGACTTTAACTAATATTAAATTCTCAACCCGCTCTCCGTTTTCGTCGTAATATATTCATAACTACAAAAAGCGTGGACGTCGAGTTATTATGTGTCTAATCTAGCTCCAATTTGTTTGACTCTAAGCCCATATTTTCACACCAACTAGTAAATCGACAAGTATAGCGACATTAAGAAATGAAGCAGAGGACACTTTGAGCGGACGACAAGTTTAGTAGTATGAAAAAGGATCGAATAAAAAATGATGCCATATGGTAGGACCGTTGTAAATTGAAGCGAACATTATAGGTGTGGACTAATTATACCGTCGGTTGTCTTCCAAAACCACGTGTTGGAAATTGTCCAAGACACCTGTTTCGATGTTAAATAATTTTGAATAATTCTGCGTCTAGAAATTGCCGGGTACATTGTGTTGTCCGGAAGCATGAATCTCTACTGTTATCCATTGCTTCAGTATGTCCGTCTCTTTCGACATACTCTTGTCCGGATGATTTCTCCTAAATACAAAATCGTTCAAACACCAAACATAAATTATTGATAAGTCTTAAGATTGTTTAGCTCGGTGTACATATGCTAGGTCAATTTGATCTTGACCGTGTCCGTTGAATTATGTCCATGCTGAAAACATATTGTCCGAAAAATAATTCCATTACTGAAACAGTAAACTATGTGTATTGTTAAATCTTGAACAGACGGGGTATTGCGTTTCTTTTTAAGTTCACTGCGAAATTGCAACCTGGCCTGTTATTATGAAAATATATTGTTAAGAAAATATCTCCTTAACAAAAACACTCTATGTACACAACATTATAAGTCGTTTTTGACCGGCCATAGCACGTTAAGAGAGCCTTCACGTGTGGTTTCAAAATAATGTCTCATTTCCTGGTCGAATGCAAAATATTGTTTAAAAACTGAGCAATTACTTAACCCAAACTCAAATCAATAACGATTATGTAATTGGTCAATACTTGACGTAGTGTAATCGCATCTGTTAGAATAGCTAGAAAAACCTCGTACGAAAAACCTGAATATGGATGCATCTTTAATTTTGCGAATTACAATGTAACTATTGCAGACCACCTTGATCTTAACCTATGAACTTAAATATAGAAGACAAAACCTTGTCCGGGGTATATCTCCTAAATGATTATGTTGGCAATGTTAATAGTCAAACTATGTAGTTAAATTGTTTACTGTCATTAGACCTTTTAGGTAGTAATAAACGGACATGGTAACTTGAGTAAATGACAGCATTCGTTTACTAAATATTAACTAAAGGTCAATGAAGGCATCGTGATATATGAGCAAATAAATAAGAATACGCACGCGTTTTGTTTTGCACTTTTGTTACCTGTCTTTATCTCAAAGCTTGTGAAGACGTAATTCCGTAGCCTAATAAGTAAAGTAATCAATGTGTCGCACGGTTACATGTGCAAATGATTGAACGGTCGTCTGAACATATGTCGATCCTAAACCCGATTATCTTTCATGGCATGGTTAAATGAAATTACTCACTTTGTTTCCAACTACCTTGCTAAAATAAATACTTTATATCAACCCCAGTACTGCAACTTATTTAAAATAGTTCAAGTAGATTAGATAAAAAGCTCAAACTCACTCACTAAATTGTTGTTTCTTACAAATTTTAACGTCATGTAAGCAATCTAAGTCAATTTGAAAATATTTGGTATTCGGCTGCGATGATGAATGGTGTTGCGGCCTGCGTTGCGCAATTTAACATCAAACGCGTGTCGTTTGCATTTAAATGTAACAAAATACAAAACATAGCTAATACAGATGAGAAATAACAATAACACATGCTCCTTTAAGCGAAAAGATTACTTTAAAGCATAAGTGCAGGTCAATAACTCAAATCTTCCTGCACAGCTTTTTTTGAAGCGGCTTCTGTGATGACAATATATTCCTTTTAATAGTGAGTTATGCTGTTTAATTAGTAAAGGTCAATCAGAACTGGTTTGACACTAAAGTATATGAAATCGGTTTATTTTATCGTTCACTTAGATATATTTTATTGATGTTTTTGTACCGCTGTATTACAATGTAATGTGGTTTAAAACTCAATTTAACGTTGCAAACCAGTGCCATTTGATCGAAATGGATCGTACTTGGTACTTGTGGATCGTATTTCTCTGCCTTTTGTTTTATATTATTTGCGTTTCGTCTTCTTCCCGTAAGCATTTTGAGGGTCTCATTTCCGTTCTGGGTTCGGTTCATTTGTTGCGTTTCTAAGCGTTTCTGTTCGTGTTTTTAGTTCCTTAGCGTGAAACAGCAAACAATTAGAAATGAGTCTTCATTAGACCTTGTACAGTTTGAAATGCCTGCTTGCTCATATTGTCACAGTAACTTGTTATTAATTCGCAACATTTAATATCTATAACACAATAATAATCAATGCACGCGATATTCTTTCTCCAGATCACATTATTTGCATTGCTTCTGTCGTAATATTCTTAAAATAAAATATATAATATATAAATATAATAAGGCAGAATAAAACGTTGAAATTGTTTAAAGCTTTTTGCAAATACAGCCGAAAATGGTATGTTGATGTAGTCCGCACATTTGGATAGGTTAGAATTACCCTAAGTTCGAATTTAATGCCCACATCGGGAGAGTCTAAGAAATAAATAGTCGCCCACTCATCGATAGGAATTCAACACTCATAAAAAGTTTGTTAATATTTTAGAATTTGATTTGATGAAATCAAGAATGCAGTTTTCACAAGTTTGTGATAGGAATGATCGACTGTTTATCAGTCATTTTCGAAAGTTTTTATGAGATAGGAACGTTTTTTTTCTGAGATCGGAAAATAATAAATGTGCGTATTTAATTTATGTAAATTTGGAGTACGGTTGAGACATAAACAGTGTTCTCCGACCTTAAGCTATTTCTTCTGCGTAGGCTATCTACAGTAGCCAGGATTCATTTGAAGTGTCATTCAATCTTGAAATGGAGATGTCAGATGTTTTTTATGTAAATAACGCATAACATTAATAGTAGAAGCCATACACATTATTAATATTTTTTATACCAGATAGGCACTTTCATCTACATATTTCAGATTTAATTCCAAACAAATTGTATTTGCCACTAATGTAGCTGTAGTTTATTTCATGTAAAGCAATATCATAAAGTAATATCTTTGTACAGATGTATTCAGAATATTTGCATACAATAGACATAAAGACAGTTTTGTCGTATTAAACAGGTTGTTTACTGTTGTATTAAAGTAATTTATAAGACGTTCTATTTCGTTTCTGTTGCCATATTCTGACAGATGCTAAAGTGGCTCGATTAAAATGACATTGCTACAGGTTTCAACCACACATAATATTAAACTAAAGACAGAAGTCAGTACACCGTGCAGCGATGATTTTAATTTTGAGCAGAGACATAATGGGCTGGTCTCTGACAAAAGGAGTATTAATGTCATTGACGTGATGACGTCAAACATGTGCATTAAACGACGTCATAATTTCCAGCACAATGATCTTGTCAATACCTAATGTTTATCATAGCGTCATAGAAAAGGTTATATCTTTAAAACTGTTTCGAATAGAACTATGACATTTTCAGATTATGTATAAAAATGATCTAGCTTCATTCCAAGCCCAAACTCCAAAAATAGATATTTTGTCATTAAGGCCCCTTTTGTCAGAGCAGGGCCCATATCTAATGTAATGGAAAATACAAATTATAGACACTCGGACTAAAATATATTGAACGTCCAACACATTGCCTATGGTCCTTCATTTACCATCAAACCATTTTGAATCAAATGCACACATTGTGTGTTTATATTGTTTGGTGTTGGTTTATTATAAAGTAGGTAAATATAGTCGTAACCCTTTTTTTCCACATGCTATAATGAAATATATTTATACAAAGGTCTTCACAAACGTAAGTTACCTTGTTACTTAACAAACATAAAGGCAATCGGCTAATGGTCTGAATACCACTATAGAAGCAGACTGATGCAAACTGTATCGGGTAGTCCTTGACAAAAGGCAAACATACACGCCTCACATTGTGTTTAAAGAAGAGAAAGCTTGGCGGAATCTGGCAACAACGCACAAACGAGCTTGAACGACTTGAGGAGCAGACGAGCAAATACTATTGCTATTTAATCAGGATATATTGCAAACTCCGTTCGAGTAGGGTGCAACGACATGGTCTACTTCAGCAAAATCTGGACAAAGTCCGACTCATTTCAATTCAAGGAGCAATTGATACATCCAATTTAAGAAATGAGAAATGCTGACATCTGAAAAGTAAGAATGCCTTTGAGATCACCATACGCATGACAGGATGCAACAATTAACGAAAAACAGAGTTAAATGAAACAACTTTGTCCATGAGGTGAAAAGGGAGCATGTGTTCATCATAAATGATCGGACTTGTCTGATTCGTAAAGACCATATCATCAATCCATGTGAATGTGATATATTAACAAGGAGTTTGTGTTCCACATCTTGAAACCGCAATCCAACACTATGCATGTTCAAGAAAGAAAGAAACAAATAAGCAATGATAACAATGCAAAATCATTTGCATGTACCGTTGTATACACAAATGGATCTGTAACTTACAATTGGTTGAACTTGGACTGTCATTCAACAACCAAACGGACCAAAACAAACAACCAATGTTGTTATAGGGAAACACAGCAGCAATTGGAGAGTAGAGACAGACGCTCTTCGAAAGACCTTTAAACCTTTGAAGACTTCGAAAAAAGGTCACATGTTATTTTTTTCACAGATGCGGATCAGTAACTCAGCCTAAAACAAGCACACAAAGCTCATCAACTATCTCCTGAGCTACAACGCTTAATCTGCACATACAGCTAGGTACTAGAGTGTATACCTACCCGCTGTGGAGTCCCTGAAACGAGCTACTTGATCCGCTGACCGAACACAAACCCAAAAGGAACACTTATATTTCAATATTAGCTCTCGAGATAAGACCATCAATACCAACGCAGCCCCAATGCCCCGACAGGAACATGATGAATAAAAACTTCAGGGCAGGATTGTGCAATTCATAATATTTGAGCTGTGACCAGTCAACAAAAGGCTGAATGCAAACAATAATCTGTTATCGGCACCAGTTTGCCATGCGCAGAGGAACATCAGACATCAGAGCATGTACCCAAATAACGCAAGCGGTTAACTCAAGATAGATCAACAGTACGAGGGTGAGTCAATAAGTAACCGGCCTAACCGGATTCTAATTAATTGATATAGTCATGCTTTTTACGCATCATTGAGAGGAATGATTTCGGCGAATACCCTAAATTTCATGAACTTCCCTTCATTTTTCACTGAGATATTGTCGGACAAACATGACAAGTGAGACCCAAAGTGGTTTTACCTAAAAGATAGAGTACCAATCAAAAAGTTCAGTAATTTTGTTTGAAAGGGAACGCGGAATAGCAATCCAAAGACCTGCACGGTGAATATAGGTCTTCTGTACCAATGTTTGGTAACGTCAAATTCTTTGTTTGAGAATTCAAAACCGGTATAACTGGCTAAGAAGATGATAGCAGGCCTTGACGCCCACCAGATGCCACCGACGACGACATTTGCGATAAAATTGTCACCTAATCGAATCTGACCAATGCATTAAGCTGGAAAACATGGCAGAAACAATAGGCATAGCACACGAAAGTGATCACACAATCTTATATGATGGGTACGGTTTTTGCTAGCTTACCTCACGTTGGGTCCTAGAACTCTGAGCGAAGCGCAATTGTCAGCTTGAGCCCTAGTTTGCAGGATACAAATGGAGCGGTTTAAGTCTATGAATGATTCTTTTTTATGCCTCTGGTGACTGAGTGAGACCAAGGTCAATAACTACCAGCCGAAAACAACGGAACTCGAAGTTTGTAGTGAGATGAACCAGGATCCCCAAGGTAAAAGAAAACAAAGACACCGTCATCTGCTGGTAAAGGTGTGGCCATTGTTTTTCGGCATGTTAGAGGAGTAAATGTTTTAAACTTTCTACCAAGGGATTTTCAATAAATGGTGTTAATGATGTAAACTTACGCAGCCATCCTAAAAGTGTGATTTGTGAGAAAAGGCGAGGTAAAGGTGCTATTTTTCGAAAAGACATTGCGATGGTCCACACTTGCAAAGTCAATGGGTTCTTAAGAGCGAAATGATATAAGAAATAATAACGCATTCCCACATATTCACCTGATAAGGCATCAATCTAAAAAATATCATATATGCGGACGCCATTTCCGGTCTGACGAAGAAGTTCTGGAAGCAAATGGTGGGTAGGTTGACGGAAAGGGCAATTGTTAATTCAAATATTGATCGATGGCGCTAAACCACCGCTATGAGAATATACTTGATCATAAGTACACAGAAAAAAGACGATGTCAACCGGAAGTAGGGTAGGCTGGTTACTTTTTGACCCTCGTATCAACAACTGACTTTTTGTCACATTTGATATCGATTACCTGTGTCTTTTCTATATTATCAATCTCTTCACTTACTATAATCTCCAAGAAAAGGAACGACGAAAAAAATATGGCGAAATGGTCATAAAGACTGGTTAAAGACTTACCACGATATGCAATGAAACCACTGAGAACTGTTTTCGTCCCTAGCAGAGACGCTACCAAACGGCACTCGTGACTCGGCACACCCATAACCCATGCAATCGGATAGAACAGATAGGAGCAAATCCACTGAAATAGAAGTGTTCATACCCATATTATGGATACATTTCATCGGTGAGCCTGTATACAAGACTTAACCTTTAACTCCATAGAAGCGCTCTTAAGCGCCTCTGTAGTAAACAACTATTGTAAACATTGTAAAAAATGAAGTATTTGCACGTAACGAGAAATTTCTTCATTTCATACAATATTTTCAAATCAATTAAAATACAGTTTCCTTACGTCAAGATATTCATAATTTTCATCAGATTATTTTCTTGCGGATAAATTTTAATATAACTTGTCGAGGAATGGTTAAGTGTTATTTTGCCGAAATGACACTTACATCTGTTTGCATGTTCACCGACGATGTGTATATAACTTATTGCTAAATAATTAACACCAGATGATTGATTATATCAAGAATTTACATTACAATAACGCATTAAACCGTATTCCAAATCGAGAGGCTTGTTAAATTGTTGCAATAATTGTATTCCATGTAGAAGAGCTTATATTATAAAAGAATTAGGTTGCAAATTAAGACATACTCCCGAATAAAATTTCAATAAGAAAAACTTGACATTTTGAAGAAGTTTTGATTAAACCTTTATCACCACACTAGGAAAAAGAAAATTAGGGGTCACCATACTTAGTTTGTGTATTCGGGAAACCCGAAATCCATGTTTAATCAATTTTGATTTGTTCAGACAAACTTTAGGGTTGTACTACACTTACCAATATAATTATTTACAATTGTCAAACTTTAGCCATTGAAAAAAACAATATAGAACCAACAGAGAGAATTTACAGAACAGTGCCAAAAATCGATGATCAATTATGACCTCGGGCTAAAAAATATCTGAGTTTCGAATATATTTGCACATAGATGTAAATAATTTAAAAACAGCGCATAAGAATATCTCAAACTTTACAGTTATAAAGTTATCATACTATCAGAAAATACCCCCACAATATCTGTCACCATGCTTGTTTTCAAAATTTATATCAAAATATAGATAAACCTTATGGAGTTTCGTAAAAAGTTAAGCCTCGGATCAAAGGCTCCTAGATGACACGAATCAGAAAATGCACTGTTCTTCATAAAGTCCCAAATCTGTTAGGACATTATGGGTTGAAATTTAGGGAAGCAGTTTAGTCTAATATTAATGATAATTCAGCAAACAGTGAGTTCAGTTTTTCCAAGACTCGTGTATATGCGCGAGTATCTATTTGAAGTGTACTAATTAACAATAATCAGAGCAACCTTGTTACGGTAAATGCAGGTTGTGGGCGATACGATGATAACTATAACAAAAAGTTTTGATCAGATGACACGCCAAATAATTCGCTGTCAAATCAGGACCAAAATTGAACATATAAAGCTCTATAAAATTTAAAAGCGATATTCATTATAACATCTTAATTTATAGATAGAGACAATTTAATGTAAATATTCTGTCATAAAGAATAACACTAATTAACGTATTATCTCACCGTAAATGTTATCTCGGGATCATACATAGCTGCTCTATGACCTAGCCAGGTCAATGTCATATCCAAAAAGTGTATGACCGCCATATAGGAAATGAGACTGACCGAAATGTTGGCAACGAGGCCCACTGACATCTCGGCTCCTTTAATAAGCGCTTCCACGATATTCCGCTCTTGTCTGGTCAAAAAAAGATTACTTGATAACATTGCTGTATCATGCATAAAGTTTGATAGTTGTAAATAAGTGATACTTTGTGCAAACATAGGCGTTAGGGAGATGCATATAATAAAGACACATATCAGCATTCGTGATTTAAATTAAACAACTGACAAGGACCTGCACATTTGCAGTAAATTCCAATTACTATTAGTTTTGGTGAGTGTCAAATAATTTACTCTGACCAAGTGTGTATACATTTCTGCAACTTCATGAGGCCTAATTTCACAGTACGTATATCATATCCTGTGGCATATTGTAACGTCAAAACCGTAATTGTAGTAACATGTGCAAACAACATGGAGCTTATTCAGACCCCGAGTAACTTGGTGTCTGGTCAAGCTTCCAGAGAAATTTTCAGTCCATATTTGTCGGTTAATAGTAAGTATCATGATCTAGAATAACTCGGCCAACTTGATATATACGAGCTTCCGACCCCCTATCGAATATAAACAGCAAATGCTTGAAATTAATTCAGATACAATGTTAGTTGTTTGTTTTTCATTCAACGACATTTCTTATGTTAATTTAAACAGGATTGAATTATTCATTAACTCCTTTTTTCTATTACTAAAATCAGGGGACCCTGGAATGACGCGGTCCATCTGATTGGCGGTCGTAGGTTATGGACTACATTGTTAGCTTTGATGAGGGGAGTAGGTTATCGTCAGACATGGAGTAATCGTAATCATGAAATCGTAATCGATTGTAATCAATCACATGTTTTCAATGTAATCGAATGTATTCGGTTACTTTTAGGAATTCGATTATATGTAATCGTAATCGTAATCTATTACATGTGAAAAAATTGTGTAATCATCGATTACTTTTCGATTATATTTCGATTGCATTTAGAATAAGTGCTTTATTTCTCCTGAACCCCTTATTTCATGAATATTTATATTGAGTCTCCACCTTCTTTGAATAGTAATACACTTTTTATTATATAAATATCATGTAGAAAGAAGATCGTTTCAATGACAGACAGTGTAGATCTAGGCCCACCTGATCGAATAGTATATCAATGTTTTCAAGAGATATAACTATATTTTATATGTAAAGCAAAGAGTATTTTCAAGCAAAGAGTATTTTCAAGCAAGATGTTCACTTTTGAAGCAGATTAAGTGTATGGGATAAATACAAACCATCATATCAGTGCAAAACTCAGTAAGTGCACTTATACAATAAAATGATCACTTGTCAATTGTAACATAATTAGTCTCATACTATGGTAGCATCAACACCTTATTGCATAATGTACATATATATAACATTTTAAAACCAATCATCTAATTTGAAGTCCCTACAATTAAAGTCATTTTTGACATTAATATGTTGACACAGTTCAAAAAATGAAGTAAAAATGCAAACTCGCCCTTAATTTCCAGACGAACTCCAGAAAGGTCTAACACTGCATTGTTTTATATTCTTAAGGGTGTGGGCAACAACCTGGGCTTTAACAACTAATTTGTATTTTCTACGGTTGGCTTTATATTATGTGGCTCGGGAATAGTTAGGATCAGAAATATCTGATACATATCTTTAGTCAAGAGTACTAAGGCATACCTCATGTTCAGTTTTGGGTGAAAATCTACTGTTTTGATTATTGTAATCACTAAAAACTTATTACACGAGTTCACTCAATCATTTCACAAATCACAAACCATTGGATGTGTTTTAAGCTCTCTTAATGTACCATGGTCATTTAATATTTCAAGTTATGTAGGTATGCGAGTTTAATGCTGAACATTATATATTAATTTAGCTTGTGGACTCAGACCGTGTGCCGATTCGAAAGTGTTGTTCCAAAAGCGAAATCGTTTGACATTTTTTGGAGACGCCTTATATGCCGATAAGATGTAAATATTGGCCCTTGATAAAACAACGCAAAAATTATAAATGGAATCATGCTAAGTAATGTGCAAACGATAAACAAGACACATAAGATCTTAGATGACGGCGCTGTGAAGAATAGACAGTGATATATACTGGAAGTACCGAGTTTCGCGGTACTTGATAGTTGGGTCATATTTTTTTTAAATATTTCACTCACTTGATTTTCGAAAAAAAATATTTCTAGTTTTACTTAGACATCTTTACAAATACTTTAAATAAGATATACGAAAGTGTCACATAAAAGAACTTCATTTGTAATGAAGCACCCGCCGGCGCCATTTTGAAATCTTATGACCGCGTTTCGCGGTATGAGTAAAAACTGCTAAATCATCAGATTTACAGCTTGAATTTTTCAACCCAACTTTACTAACAACTTTCTTAATTTAATTAACAATACAAAAAAAACACGTTATTTTAGTCACAAAACCGTGTTTAACTTAAAAAAACTACAATTCTATCCCGTGAGATTTAAGTGCAAGCGTTTTGATGCCACTTTAAAAAATTGCAGCCCCTGATTTTCGTTTCTGGGACCCCTTTTCTGGAAGTGACTGGTTCCCATTTAGTTACGAAGTACTTTGGGACAAAATGACAGTCAGATTGTTACACAATGATTTGTTTATACTGGAAAAGCTCTTTACCGCGGAACGTGGCCTTCCGCGAATTTGAGGTGCCCAGAAATCGTGTTTCACATTTTATTTTCTCTTAAAACATTTCTGTGATGTCATCCCATTGTTCTCGCTGCACCGTTTTACTTATAAAGTACGGCCGGCTGTACAATATTAAGTGTCAATTGTCCTTTATTCAACGTGTCTGTACATTATGAACGTGCTCAGCTCAATATCTAGTCACGGTGTGGCGTCCAATAGTAGTGTGCACCACGAAAAAACACGTTTAACCCCTAGCCTGCTATAAATATTGTCGTCTGCTTAAATTCTCGTCTGCTTCATACGTCTTCAAATTCGATTTCACATCAATGACAATATTGTCTTACACGTAGTAGCAAATAGCTTGGATGCGGATGAGACGCTGAGTTGCCCGGTGTCTTATCCGGCTCCAAACTGTTTGCATATTATATTCTGGTAGCGCTTAGCAGGCTTAGGGTTACAGGGGCGCATATAAGAGTCCGTGTCAATAAATTTCTTCCAAATAATATTCAACCGTACACAATAGCACATGA
>JAULCE010439943.1:0-17042 GCA_032359355.1 Macoma nasuta | reverse complement strand
AAATCTATCCATACTTTAATTAAGTCTTCATAAAATATAGGAAATTTATGTTTTCTTAGCGGTATGCTTTTGAAATTATCGATGTTCATTCACATTCATAACTAAAATATCTGAAGCCGTTATAACATTTTCTTTAATCATAGCTTACCTTTACAATCTATTTAAACGAAGTCGCTGGGTTCGAAACAAGCGTTTTCACTTGTTTATTTCCAATACTGGCGAATGCATACAAAACAGCGCACAATCTGTACAACGACTGGTTTGAACATATAATCCCTAGTGATTTACGGTATTTTATGCCTCCCCTGTGTCTATATGTCATGTGATAGTACATGTATGCCCACGGACCAAACATCACTGAAAATTGCTCATGGTCAGTATATTCGTCTCTCTTTCCACAACTTTAAGGTTAACTTATATATTACGTTATCTTGACAGGACAAATATATTTGTAGATATAAAATAAATGCTAGGTCAGAAAACAAACACTACTCTTTAAAGATAATATCTGAATTTAGACCGGCACACCTTAATTGCATGTGCTACCTGTCCAAAATGATTTACTGCATTGCCATTACATACTCAATGATTTACAAGCCACATTAACACATTGTGAGTTCTATTATATGCTTGTTTGTTTATTTTTGTTGGGTTTTACTTCGCTTCGGTAATATTTTAGTCATTTCACGACGTCCGGCTTATTACTGGTGAATCTTTTATATGTAACGTAACGTTTACACAATGGAAAAAAATACAGAAAATTATTAGACGTCACGTCATTTACACAGTTTGTCACTTTTCTAAATCAACTTTATTCGTCCTTTCTTTCCCTACAGCTTATATCCCGATCAAGTCTCATATCATTCTTAAATGATGTGAGTGTCATTTTGACAAAATTGAACTTACGTCATTTTAGAGCGATACCGATGATTTTAATTATGTGTTCCACTTAGTACTGTACGTTTAATGTTTACAAACATATTACACCAGAATGATATAGACTGCACATGGTCGCCGATAGAAATCGAAAATTATTCACACTGCTACGTTGGTTTTGGGCAGTTTCAAACTTTAGTGCTGGCTTCACGAACACCATTTGAATTTGACGAATATATCCACAGTCAGAAACATCGTTATGAATTACCACGAATTGCTAATAAATTGGCAATGAGTGAAAGTTAGCCTCTGTGTAGCTGATGTCTTACAAATAGAAAATGACAGTTTGTTGTAATTTGCAGGGGTAATATGTTCTTAACAAAGCAACAAGTGTTTTATTGAAGAATTCAATTATTCAATGCACTTTAGGACGAACAATAAGAAGCCATGTTTGTTTCCAAATGTTCGGTACTTGCAATTGTTTAGAATCTAGTCTTATGAGTTGGCAACTTGTATGCCTAAAACATTTCCCCAGTTGAAGGGCTGGTGTTTGTTTAGAATGTATTCTGTTAGAAGAATAGAATACACAAAACGTTGCAGATTGTGAACTTAAGTGTAGAAACGTTTCGAAGACTCGTCCAACTTTATCAAGTCGTTTTCGAATATGACACATACGTAGTTTAAAAAGTCACCTGACAATTTCTTTAAAATGACGTTAGTGTCATTTGCCGAAATGGCAGTAAAGTTTTTTTCACGAACTTTGATGATTTTTTTCCAAACCACGCAAATGCTAATTTTCCCGAGTGACAGATGCTTGATTTTAAAGAACACCGTCGAAATAAATGTTTTATTTCCAGGTAATTAGACCCTCATACCGGCTCAGAAAGTTACCCGTTACTGTTGTTGGTATATATATATATGTGTGACTTGTTTGGCTGGCTTCAGTGAATTTTGTGTATGCAGTTTTTATTGTATTGTCTGATAATTGTACGGCTTAGACTGTACATTTGTTTACTATCATGAGCAAAAGGTCAATTTTATTTGGGCGTTTAAGTATAATTTATTGACCTTGAGCGCTAGACATTATAATTATATTGGCTTGGAAGCCAATTCGGTTTTATTAAATAAGAACCATGATTATATTTGCCGAGACGTGAATTTCCTAACCTCGAACGTTAAATGATTGGTATTCTGTCAAATTCTATACTTACATGTCAACGAAATTTGTAAAAAGGTGGTTTATAATAACTTTGTTTTCAACGGAACGAATACTCGCTGCCGGGAAGTGTTGACTGTAATAAATTTAGATATATAATTTCTATAATCCCTTTGAAAATGTAAACTGAGCACCAACTAGTTGGGGTATTGGTCTGATAACCTTTTACCTCGTCTGGGTTCAAACTGTTTGCAAAGAAAACAAATTCAGACACGGAAATCATGAAGTGAAGCTAAAAATAATTTTCGAGCCGAAATAAAATATTTGAATGTAACATTCAACTCGTGTTTGCTACGGGCGATTCGCAGAAACAGAAATTGAATCTCTACTGGTTTACTGGCTGTAATAATTTGATTTTACAGCAGTTATGACTGAAGTTATTTTTTTTGCTGACTCAAACTATTTCGTATTTAGGGTTGCAGACCTCATTCTCTAAAAAATGAAAGGCCAACATCATGCGCTTTAATATCATTTGACAATAAACTAATTTAGCTGCAAGAATGTTCCTCGGGAAAAGTAATTCGATTTTCGACTGAATATTGGTTGTGCCTTTGCATGTAACTATGCGCGTGGATATATTGTTGTTTAAGAGTCGCGAAGTCATCTAAGATTGCAAACAGTGCAGACCCTGACCAGCCGGCACGACAGTGACGTGGCGGCTGATCTGGGGCTAAACTCTGTGTTATGTCCGAGTGCCCCTTTTCGCATGGCGTGGCCCGTTTGGAATATTAATGTATTGAGCATTAATACTAATAAGCTAGGACGAATCGACCATGGTAATAACGTCAACTATCTTATACTCGGTTCAGTCGCCGAGTAATTGAGCTTCTGGACCAGATCGAACCTATTTGACAATCGGGCAACATTTTCACCAAATTTCAAGAGAATCGGACAAGGTAAAGGGATCAGCGGATTATTTTGTATGGCGGCATGATAAGGGTGAAAACAGAGAAGCTGTGCTGGGGTATCTGAGATGCAGTATAGTTTGTTAGTCACCCTGTAGGCTGGTGCCACCATTCTGTACGCGGTGGTTGTTCTCAGCCACCTTCTGCTCCAACTGCAATGTCATAATAGATTACAATGAAAAAACAATCAAGCAGGCGGTACTTATTTGGCGACAGGATAAGGTTTAACGTGTTACGATACAGTCAAATTCGCTAAAGTAGCAAGTAATACTCGCAATACGAGTCACATTTACCCTTATCCTGCCAATCGCGACCAAAGTGACATCGCCAACAAGCTGGGACCCGGCGTCTGATCCGGATCTAAGTTGTTTGACACTCGGGCAACATTTTCACAAACTTGCAAGATAATCGAACAAGGTTAATGTTAGCCGTGGTAACATTTACGGTCATGCACGTAATTGGCCGTAGTTCACTTCAAACATAGTCCATTGTAATGTCCCTACGGTCAATTAGGTTCGAAGTAGGTTTGAAATCGGCAAAACGAGGAAATGTAAACAGTAGGTTGAACTACGTGCAAGTACGGTCAACTACATTGATCTACGATCAAAGTTGTTAACTAGGGTATCATTACGTATAACTACGGGTTTATACAGTGAAGTAGTGTCAATTACGATTAACATAGGTCAACTACTTTCAAACTACTGTCAAAGTAGGATCTTTGCATCGTAGCTGACCGTACTCAGTTTTAAATATGTTGTGGGCCAATCACAAGATCGAACTATATCTATTTTTACGATGAACTATGGTAAAGTACGTGTAACTACGTTTTACTACGTGTAATACGTTCAACTACGGTCCACTACGGTCAATACGAACTACGGTCAACTACGTAAGATATGACCTAGACGTTAGATATGAAACAGAATTGAATTCAGAGGTGGTTTTTTAGGGGGTGGGATAAGGGTAAAAATTCATTTACTATAATCTTCGGCAAGGAAATTGTCATTGATCAAACCACGCTATGTCTTGTATTTTTACAAATAAATAATTTGTGCTAAATTGGTTCAAAATAAGTATTTAATCATATGAATAATACATAATCATGCTTTGTCAAAAAGAACAACATGTAACAATAATCATTTAATGATTCTACGATTCGACAAGTCAAAGTGCGATGCATGAAAGTAAATTTCAATGAAAATATGAATCTTAAAAGTACAATTTAGCATCTTCAGTATATTGTACATGTAGTAAGTTTTTATAAAAAATAAATGGGGCGCCTTTCGGGTTATTTAAAAGGTGTTTTTTAAACAAATAGAGCATGCTCAGTATACTCAGTGACCTTTTACGAGTCTCTGTTAATGGAAGAAAATACACTTAACAAACGATGCGTACACTACGCTACAAATAGTGTAGTCTGTATTCATTATGATCACGGCAATGATGCGGGTAAATTAATCTGAGACACGGGTTGATGGTGCCTTTGTAGCAAACGATTATTTAACCATGGTGGGAGTGGTGCATTTGCTCGTAACGAGAACATGCTTCACTTCCACAATGTTTTCAATACAGTTCAAAATTTAGATTTGCTATTGCCTATATATAAAGAGAATACCAGGTCAGTGCCGTGGATAGAAAAGTGTGTTTGATGAGGCGTAAGAAGACATTTTTGGCGAGCTTTAGCGAGTTAAAACGTCTTCCGTAGCCAAACAAATTCTATGATAGATGTTTGCGGTACATAAAAAAAGATCGGAACATATGGTATTGTGTGGTCTTAGTGATAACAATGTGTAATTTCAGCATATTTTACAGGCAATTAAATATTCATCGGTTAAAAAGTCCCTTTTGCCTGAAATAGATATCTCACAAAACCACATTGACCTAGTATAAAAAAAAATACCAGACACACTGTTATCAGGTAACTAGGGACAACAGTGGTGGGATACAAACTTTTACTTCATATTCTCTCAATGTGGATAAGTCTTAGATAACATACGATGAAATTGGTTTAAATGGATCATAGATAATAAGTATCACACCAGGCCGTGTTGAAGTAGCAGCAAGCGATCTTTACGAAGAAGACAAATTTAAATAAGCATATATGTTTTGTTTTTCTGAATCAGATTTTCTTGCTATATGTCGATGTATCTATGTGTTAGATATATTTGTATTTGTATAATCAGTGAATGAAATATTGTTTAAACTTAGAGATATTTAGCTCCAAGTTGTGGCATATGCCCCTTTTTTCCTATGACATCGGCTAGTTGTGTTTAACATCTTTTGAACATCCACAACTTTAAGGTTAAATCAAATGACTATTTGTATAGGCCTCGGAGTAGTTGCAGCCTGTGTATGGTCCCTCACCACTGTGGGTTCGAGCCACATCCGGAGTAACACTTTTCACGTGAGGAAGTCTTTTGACTGGCTTGCGGTATGTTAGTGGTTCAACACAATTGACCGTGTGTGCAACTCAGACGGGTTTATTGGATCGTACGCTGGACGTCGCAAAATCACTAAAACACTGTCACAGCGACGTAAGACCGAACAACAAGAAACAGAACTAACCAAAACAAATACTCTTCAATTTATCTAATTTTCCTTGTGAAACACATATCTTTCACAAGCCGTTAAAGTGTTATGCCAATATTTTAAAATTGAGCGCCGCAAATCACAATTATAAGAAGCATTCGAATGTCTAAAGTTGCCTACAGTTTTTATTTCCTGACATTGCCGTAAGACTGTTTCACATATCAATCCAAGCCCATGATGTCAGAACTACAATTATTCCGTATTATCAAAGGATTGAATATTAATAAGTACATAAATCTTGATCATTGTCAAATGTGTCAAAACGTGTTTCAGCCTAATAAATGAGAAATATTAAACAAGCACAGAATAAGAAAGTTGGGGAATCGGGCTTTTTTTTATTCAATTTAAGTGACAATATGTAGGAATCGAACGCGTTTGACAACAACTCTCTACTTTGCTTTTGTAAGCGTTTTTTTGACGACTGTTAGACATGAAAAAAGGTATCAGCTTAATTTACACTTTTATGGATTCAAACTACCCGAAACCGAACTCAAAACTTCTTGTTATTCGACCTGATAAAAAATGTTCAGCCAGTTATGACATAACGTGTTGTTTCTGTTTATTGTAAATAACTTGTTTTAAAAAACGTATCCACAAAGCAAAACTTAAGTATCGGTGTCTAAAATGCCATAGGTAACGTTTCTCCAAATATTGATTTTACAAAAACTGACTTAACTTGTCGCTTGACACTTATATGATTTATAAACTTTCAACCACTTTGCGGCGCTGAACAATTAAATTTCGTAAAAAGTGTTCTAACGAATATAAATCTATCATATTTCTATTACTGTTCCTCAAAAATTAATATACAGAATACAGTAGAGCCTGTCTAAAACGGTCATTTAATGAAGAGGCATAGTGATTTCTAAAGACAATACGAGTACAAATGCTGACACAGAAATGGTGTTATCATCACGTATTGTGATTTCTAAAATACCATTATCTTGAATATTAGGAAATTTTAATAGAGCTACAAAATAATTGATTACAAATATTCCCTTGACGATCTTATGCAACATCAAACGTAAATACGAGATGAATACTTATCGAATCCAGGATTTAAATATTAATTTACTGGCTATTTGAATAAAATTTTGTATTTCAAAGATGGCTTTGTTCTGCTATAATGGTTAGGATTTCTCTGGAAATCGTCTAGACAAAGAACTAAAATAACCACCAATTTTTTCTTACAGTCTCGATTATGTGAGAAAGATAGCCTTTATAAATTCTTTGTAGAAGAATAAATTTAATCACCTAAATTATTTCGTCCAAGAGCGCCTGTACAAATAGTTTAGTCCCTTATTATAATGTTTCCATTTTGTCTCCCTTTTATCAATTTGAACACGTTTTATATGATCAATTCAGGTTGTCCAGATTTAATGATAAATTCAGCAATTTACCAGGATGATCGAAAACTGGGAGAAGTTACGGTTACGGTAAGCCAAAAGAACCGGTAAATTCCAGTAGGTTCTAAAACGGGGACATCGTGAAATGCTTCTGTCTTCTCGTAACATGTTTGTTTAAGCATTTATAATGGATTTCACTTAATCAGCAATGTTATGCTCCCTTATTTCATTTAGCCTTTAAAATGAGGCCATTTAAGCACGAATACACTTTGCAACAGTATATCTCAAGGGTATTAAGGCTTTTTTTCAATACAATATGGCACACGCATTTCATCTGCATAGTTGATGTTGTTGAATCGCCAACAAGACATTATTGGACTACGTATCGATCAAGCATAAATATTAGTATTCGTAGACAAGTTATCTTGCGTCGATCAATATAGAATAATTAACAACGGTTAGCGATAAACGGATTTCACTTGATCAGCAATGTTATGCTCCCTTATAAATGCTCTTTAACGAACTCAACTGGATAAAATTTAATGTGCGAGTAGAGTATACAAGCGAATCTTATGTATACATCGTTAAATAGTCTAATTCCAAAATAAATCAGCAACAAATACATACACTCTCAAAATAAGCAATCACGATAATTTAATAATAAAGTGAGACCGGTCATTAAATATTCAGAAAAGGGTCATTGGTCTCGATTTCTCGTTATAATTATTGTTTACACGTAATGCAAAATGTCTTATATCCAAGTAACCTTTTTTATTTTATGAATTTTAAAACAAACATGTGTTGGCTGTACTAGTTTAATCTAAAAGAAATATAAGAAATATAAAACAGAGATAAATTTTACATCTAAATATTCTTTGGCTTTTCAAAACCCGTATTACGGAAAGCTATTTTGCTGCAAATGATGTATTACCTGATCAGACCTTGCTTTTAAAAGGTGGTTGCCTTTTCCTGGAATATCAGTTTACAATAGCTCCAAAACCCGATGCCATTTAGTGCGGGGCCTGATCTGACATCCACACTGGATGTCACATAGATACTTTCTATGAAAAACAAACAGAAAAAACAACACTTTTTAGTTATGTAGATATAGAGAAAAACAGGTCAGTGCCGTAAATGGAAAAGTGTATGTGGTAAAGCTAAGGAAAAACGTTTTTAGAGAGTTTTACCGAGCCGTAGCCGAACCAGATATTTTTTCCATCTACGGCACTGACCTGTTATAAACTTATCCTATCATCGTTGTTATTTCTTTACATCGACATTTCGTTGATAGATTTTAAGTTTTCTCTTTATTTGTTAAGTAACCACTAACGTTTATCCCCACCAACTAATATTTCCTCGAAGTTTTGTCGTTTTGCACATCAAGTAAAACAATCCAAGATATATGGTTAATCTTTGTTCAGCGACGGAAAGATAACAATAACGCGACATTTGAAATCGATTAATCGAATCTGTTGACAGGTTATATATTTACACCTGCAGTATAAATCGCCGACTTGTAGACTTTAAACATTTGCGGTACATAAAATGAGATATACAATGTGTAATATTGAAAACGAGAACCACTGTCAGAGAGCATGTGATAAGCAGGATTTGTTTTCTCTTAATTCTTTCCTCCATAGAAGCGGTCTTTGGTACCATTACTGAATAGGAACTATTTTCTGTAACGTATTATTATTGAAATCAATTTAAGAAACCAAACATTTGCTCGTAACGAGCAAATGCTACATTTCCTACAATGATTTTGTACATTTCAAAACTGGCATTTTCCTTTGCTTAGATTTTCATATTTGCATCAGTTTTTTCGTTGTAGAAAAGTCAACAAAAAAAGCTTGTGGGGAAGTGATATTATTGTATTGTCCTTTATACTAATACTCTTCGAGTAAATGTCATACATATTGTATGGCGTAATCATCAAGATCAGCGAGACCATTTCGAATTGAAAACAGTCGTTTTAATTCATAGCTTCATAGATTAAAATAGACATAGTCTCATTCATAAACTCCAATTAACTTCCAGGAATGGAAACATGGCTTTACTTTTAATTAAATTCTTGGTGAAACTCGATGTTTTCGTTTAGTATCGTTGACCATTGTGTTCTTTAGTGAGGGTGTATTTTAAGTCGGCGACAAATCTCGTAGATGTCCCTTTCTGAAAAATAAAGAAGCCTCGGCCTATCGGGCATCGTCTCCATTATTTTTAAAAATGGACAGATACTCGCACTTTCTCCGACATCTTAAGTCAACACCAGGGAACCACTGTCTCAAGTACGGTTCACGCTAATAAATACGTACATACTGTTTATGTTTAACCTTTATCCTGCCTACACAAAAAGCATGTCCGCTGAATTATCGTCTGCTTGATATTTTAACCGTATTCAATTCTTTTGAAAGTTGATGAAAATGTTGCCCGAGTGTCAAACAGCTTGGTTCCGGATCAGACGCCGAGTTTTTTCTGATTATGATCTGAGCTGTTTGACATGCGGAATACATTCGAACCATATTTCAAGAGAATCGAACAATGTTAAAAGTTTAAGCAGACGAGAATCTTTTTGGCGACAGGATAAGGGATCTGGGAATGCACTATCAGCAATAGCACCTTAAGGCGACAATGGCGACAATGGCATCAAAAACACTCGTCCACAAGCAGACACAGACTCTAAATTTCAGGATTGTTTTGCTTCAGAAATATCACAAGTATATGGATTCGCTTTGGGCGTTTGAATCGATACCTTATACCTTATATCTTAAAATATGATGACACGATAGACCGAAATGTGTTGTTTTTGGAAATTATTTTATACCACATAGTTCATTATGAAAATGTGGGCAAATCTTCAATCACATTGATGAGGTGTTACGACAGTGGATAACGAGTTAATTCTACAATTTCGAATTTAAATATTTTATCCAAACATGTAAACGTATCAAATTTAGATTGTATGTGCTACAGTTATGAAAGTAGTGCAGTTCTTTAATGGCTCATTCGTGCACGTTATTAGATCATTCACTATTACTGAATGATTTGCAAGAGAAGTGCTCTCAACCTTTGTTTCTTTACTAGATTTTATTTCATTAAATATGATTATTTATAGATTCGTTACTACAAATGATCCATTCCGTGTTTTGTAACCCACAAAATCTCTTTATTTTAACTGATTAGTATCAGAATAATTCAATGCCTCATAATATAAGTTCAAGCTTTCGAGACGTATAGCTATATAGCAAATGTAAATATTGATACTGAAGCTGCCTGCAACCTTTATCTTTATCAATCCGTTAAAATATTCGTGTATTTTACCAAAGTTAAAATATTCCAAAATGTTGCATATGCCGCGATACTTGACAATATTTTAACAATATATTATTCCTATTATTTCGATGCATAATGTTATATTCTTTCGAATCTTAATTGGCCTAAGCCTTTAATTATCATGCTAAGTTTATATCGAGTCTTCACATCATATATCGTAAATATTTATATCAGGACTATGACTACCTTGGAGAAAGGAATACGCAAACGTTGATTGGTAATGAACACAATGTATTTTTTTTCATAATCATCTGCTACCGAGGCGTCAAATGTGTACCTAATGAGTAAAACTTTGAAACTGCATTTATGTTGAATAAGAATTTCTTTGTGAACAAATTGTAAATGCCAGATTGTAAAACCATTTCCAATAAAATATGCTTATGTAAAGGTCACCTTACATAGTTCATCTGCAAACAATATTATTTTGTAGCCAAATTAGAGCATTTCAGTTCAACGCGTATACTAGAAGACAATCAATGGCGGTCACTTTTAAAACGCATTTTCTATCTATCCTTTTTACTCCATATGCTATGTTTATTAGATTTATTAATGATGAAGATATATAATGAATAAGAAGATTATAACAAACGAAAGGAACACTTCAATATTGAATGGCTTTGAAAATATTACGGAAACTGAGGCACATGCTCAATATGAGCAAACATTCATTTTTCATAATGTTTTCAATATCATTCTGCTACAGAAGCATCGACAGGCGTATCTTTGGAGTGAATAGTTTATGTATTAAAACTCTCCGCGTATAATTTATTTTTAATCGTACGCGGCGGTTCATGTAAAATATAATTCGACAGTGTTATGGTTCTGAATTAAACTTATATGTCTTCGTATGGTGTATGAGACTTAGTCTATAGGGTCTTTTTTTAGTTATATATGTAGGCTTATTGCAATGACCAAACAAAATATAAAAAACGTACTGGCAATCGTTTTTCGCTTGGAATACCAATAATGAGCATCAGTTTTACCGCATTGTTACAAAAGTAATATTCAACTATGCCTAACAGAACATGCTTTATCTGAACATGATTGTATTTCATCGGATATGTTCTTGACATTTGCGTCCCTGAACTCTGCACCAATCGACATTTATATATGACGCCTATGTGGTTTTGTGACTGGTAACAACGCGATAGCCGTTTGGATAGAAGACTTAGAATGTCATGTTGGAGGGCTCTGGCAGTTTGATAGCAGTCTTCTTGACAACTTTCAGGCTAACCCCTGCAGTCTTAATTTAAGTGACCTATACTCGATTAATCAAACTCGTTATCGTAGTGTCACTTTCAGCATAACAGTAGTACATAAATTATGTTTGTCAATGTTCATAACACTTGAACGAAGTGAACATCTCAGCGGCATATGCCGCATCCGTTTAGTGAAGCTGCAGTCTTCGCTGATCACGCTGCACAGATTTCAATATTCCGGTTATGAATTCCTTGCTTGACTTACTATTTGACATTGACGGTATGCCAATGCTTGTCACAAAATGGTCACAAAATATTAACGCGAAGCCGATAAGAAAGCTTAAAAGCACACAAATAACTTCATAGCTCTACATAGCTGTACAATTTACCCCAACCGATATGATGTAAGGTTGCTCCTAATGAATTGTTTAAGACCATGTTCCCAATGTCAAATTCTCTTCTGATTATATACTCGACTTTCCAGTAGACCATAATCTTTCGCGCTAGTGACTTCTGGTTATTTTTGCGTTTGTCAAAAACAGTTAACAGAGCACACTGCAGAGCTACAAATACGAATAAATTATACATTCAAGACAAACGCAACTTATTTCTTCCCCATTATGCAGTCATCATTCATTTTAATGCATTTTTATTATAACAAACGTTTTGATTGAATAATCGGTCTTAACTTGAGGCATACAAATCTACGATATACTGTCGCAGTTTAAAATGAATGACGTCAAATGAGATCATGAAGTGACGTTACGGAGCTTTGAAAAGAACGTTTAATTTCACTTTTGTCAATAAGAAATGTGTTGACATTAGAATAGGGATAACCGTGCCGTATTTGACGATTTGCGGAAGATTATCGGTGGTTACCGATTATTGTAATATGTATCGGTGATTAGTACCGTTACTAATGCGTCGCATGTAAAACTAAATTTGCGACATATTATCCACCGATATATGTCCTCAAATCATCAAAAACGGCGTGGTTATCCCCTTATAAGAATCGTCTTTTCATAGATAAGATGCTGTGAATTAACAGCATTTGCAAGCACGGTGTTTTTAAATTAAGACAAAGTTTATCAAGCGATATTGCTAATCATGACGCGTATTCAATCCATAATCTGTGTTAGAACTTTGTCAACCTATTTGTCTCCATGTATGCATGACGCAAAAATTTTACCACAGGCACGACTAACAAATAAGAGAAAGGCTGAATCTATTCTCGTAATGCCATGTGTCACGCAAAACAAACATTTAAAAAATGCATGTTAGCTTCGGACTGATAAGGTACAAAAGAATAAAGCGGCTGACCAAACTGATGTGTATTAGACTCGAAAAAACAGTTGATAAAGATTGGCTATTAAATACCAGTGTTTGAGCAGGCGACGGCATTAGTGGTGGAAACAGCAAGTCTTGATTATGCAAGAAAGTTAGGTTAAAATGCAGACAGGACTTGACAGTCGAGTGGGTGAAAGAGTGCTTCTATTTCGACGATTTGATTCACATAATCTCTAGAGGGCTAGTTAAAAAGACGGCATGTATGTTTTTTTCATAGAAGCAAGTTAAGCCAAAAGCTTGGTCACATTTCAATAACACTTATCTTTTTTAAGCAGAATGAACCTTATAAAATGATGTAAAAGGCTAGTACCGCTATTATGGTATTGCTACCAGTGGATACAAAGACCAGATGCCATGTTAACAGCACGTCAAGTTTTCGAACATAATGGAAACCCTGCCTTTAACAACGTTGTCCACGATATGTTTGGAAGCATACATATATTTGATCCCCATGTGACAACGATGCATCGATTTACCCGCAGACTGCAACACATTACCGAATAAGGTTACAATGTGCACCATCCCTTGCTTTGATACAGTCTAAACCAAGATTAACCATTTCCTCTACTTGCAATTTTTAGACTATTCCACAAGGAAATAATCTATTGTATGAAAATCTAGGCAAAAGAAAACTGCCAAGTTTTGAATTGTATTCAAACCATTGTAGGAAGAAGGGCATTTGATGATTATCAGAACATATCAGTTACAGATGCGCTTAAAGGCGCTTCTGTGAAGAAAAAGTTTACCACACTTTGAAATACTACGCGAATTGTACCCGTTTCTAATCTGTGTTGAGTTAAAACTAACAATAAGATTTCTCTTATAGTCTTAGAGAAATACGATTAAAACTATTTCGATGGTCTATGTATATCTGAAAAGTGCTGCAGTGAACATAATTTACCTCAGACGATTTATATCTCACGGTTCGTCGGTATATAACGCTTATGTATGACAAGTTGAAATGTTTATAATTTAAGCTGCAAATCTACCGTTTAAGCTACGTGGACACTAGCACAGACAGAACATAAAAAGCCGACACATTTTATCAAAACATCCGACTACGAAAGTGTCATATATATCTTCATCGGTTCAAGTACAAGTCGTATCTTATATAAATTCAGAAACGACAACAGGATAACTGCCATGTGAATTCTAAGCCCGCTATATCACGACTATGGTGATTATTCAACAAGCTTGTACCCAGGTCCGACTTCGAGTAACTCGGCGTCTGATCTATGTGTTTTATGTTTGAAGAAAAGAGAACAATATCTTAAACTAAAGCCGACAATTATTCTAGCATACGATACTTTTGTAACGTGCTATTGGTTAAAATGTGACAATGAGAATAATAACAATTATTTTAAGATCTCCAATAAATAAAATGCAATCAACAATATCAAAGTTAAAACATGGGTAGCAAATTCTCAATTGACGACACTGCGTCAGGCTCTTAATTTTTGTAAATGAAAATTACTTTTACAGTAGAATGTGTTCCATTGGAAATTAAAGTAGCTCAAATTAAGTATTTTAAATAAGAGGTTTTTTTTATAATTAAACATGATAAGGTACTATCGACAAAGTATAACATCTTGCTACATTTTGTAAGTATTTGCAAACAACCGTGATGGTAAGCATGAGTCAGAAGTATGCAAATTTATTTACATATATATCCTATATCGTTCAGTTCAAACCCAACTTGTATTTAACTTTAAAATATATACCGTACGATTTAAACGTAAGGTGACCTTAACAATCTATAATCAAGAAAAAAGCAATGGTTCATTGTCATGCGTGATCCTTACACGAGACGATGCATGTTGTTTTGGTTCATTTTAAACCATGGCATTTTGGCAAAATTGCACGTCCGTAGTTTTGAAAGAAATCGTTTTTCAAAACACAACATAAGAGCAAATTTGGAAAAATGGAAACATAACCATGCGGATCACGACAACTTGCATATTGCGCTCCGACAGGCTCATAGTAAACCGAACATTAATATAGCGAATGCATCGCCCGTATGAGTATGCACACGAGTTAGTCCAAATATCAAACATGAACGAATCAAGTATTGTAACATTATCAACATTTTCTGTATAATGGATTAACTTTCATAAAACAAATCACCGAGAACGTAAAGACATGGACGAATTGTCAGACAACACTAAAACAAGATGCTAAATACTTGCGAAAGTAATTGTTTTGTAGGATTTCAAAGTATAGCATATCAATACTTGGTATAAGGCAAACCTTCTTAACATGTATGAATGTCTTAACGTAATGGTCACATAATAGTATAGGAAGATATGATAGCAAATGACAATCAACTTATAAATCAATTGAATATACATCTTGAGTTGTAGCTGAAGCTCAAATGCTTTTACAATAAGCGAACTTATAGATAGTTAAGTTTATGATCTAAACATACGTATGTTTACACTTTTATTGTATTAACAATGACAATTATAAAAGATGTTTACCCAATATGAGAAATATTTATGGAGATTGAGAAATAATGATTGAGTAGCTCTTACAATATGGGGGTGATATCATTGCCTTGATTAAAAGAAAATAACATATACATAGTGCCGATGGCGACACTGATATGAATACATTCCTTCCTGCTACCTTATAACAAAGGGAATTTAGCTACAAACGTCATTTTAAAACTGAGCTAATTATACGCTGCATATATGGAACATTTACATCGATGTTCATTTCATCATGTTGATTAAAATTATTCTTAATATAATATTTCACATTTATAAAAGGCATATTTTGAGTAATTTCTTTATAAAATTACAAATAGTTTTGACTTGATCAAGCCACCATGTTCCTAACATGGCGTTTGATCAGGCTGTTCATAGTTTGCATTCAACATAATCAAAAGTACTTTGAATTAAACGATTTTAAACATAATGTTTCCTTATCAGAAGCCGCTATTAAATTCGATTACATGAGTTGCCACTACATGTCATTTTCATGTACAAGTCGTCTGGTTTTCTCTTCAGACTTTGTTTTGCTCATTCAATAGCAATACATAAATGTAGTATGTAGCTACTATAACTGCACGACATAAATTGGTCAACGTCACGCGAATAGGGACACTCGGGCATATATAACAGTGTAGCCCCAGACCAGCCGCGACGTCACTGAGTCAGCGCTTTTTTAATATATCCGAATGCCCCTTTTCCTGTGACGCCGGCCAATAAGCTTTGTCACTTTGTTGCATCTGATGATACCCTGACTCATGGACAATTGGTTAAATTGCGGCTGGTCTTGGTCTACTCTTTTATTAAAGCTAGTTCTAATGTTTTAGCTTATCTTTCCATTATCTTTCCAATGACAACGCTTAACTTAATACATTAACGTATGACCCGTTTAACCCTGTCGGCGCCAAATTTAAATCTGTCGTCTGCGAAAAGTTTCAGATAAAATATTTTTACGAAAAGAAAAACATATTTATATAGGAATAAATTACACTTTATGATACCTCTATAAAAAAAAACTATTTATGTGGCAAAAAGTGATGTCCCTGATCAGACGCCGTCTTGGAAAGGCTGCGCCTGATCTTGGATTGCACTATTAGCAATGTCGCATTAAGGCGCCGAAAAGGTTAATAGGAGCTTTCTCGAATTTCCAAACTTACATCCTACTGTTTTATACTGAACGTATTGAATGCACGTATTTAGTGGACTCTTTCAGCGACATGTATCATGTTGCCGATTGCAGCTAGAATCATCTTTCCTTTCATCAGATCCAGACAGGAAAATCGAACTAATTAGTGTACTATCCTGAGATTTACTTAAATCTGATAAAAGTTATCAAAATCAAGTAATTTGTCAGATTACGTCTGGTCTAAGATGACACTTTTCTGTCTTGTAGTTTTCATGGCGGATCGAAACATATAATATCATAATTGGAATTAAGTACTCCATTAGCTCTTTGATTAGGGAACCCATTGTTAGATGATTGAGAATATTGACAAAAGGAGCAGGTAAAGCAAGCATAATACAAACATTTAATACCAAGAATAACATATATTTTTAATATCAAAGCCGTGCGTGTCATATAAAAGCATATACATAAACTGACAGACGACAATGATATAGTCAGTGTGAGGATTAATAATGCTTACTTTGCAAACAGATTTGGCTTTTGACGGGGATACCGTTTTATTTACACTGTACGTCTAATGGGGTGTTGATGGGATAAGAGTGAGGTTGGGCGCCCTTAA
>JAULCE010438832.1:0-17051 GCA_032359355.1 Macoma nasuta | reverse complement strand
AGTTGAACAAACAGTTATAGTGTCACTCTATAGCATCAATCCTGACAAAGAAAATATAGTGCCCAGCCTATAATGACGTCGGATATACTCGGCATCCGATCAGTATGATCAGCAATGTATAAAATGCCCGCAACGTTCTACGCGAGATCGGATTAGGTATATCTAACTATTACATGTTCATCCAGATCGGTTGCCATGTCAAACGGGGTCTGATTTCGAGTACACTCAGTAGCAAAGTGAAGTGTGTACCAAGCATATTACCCATGCACACTTACTTTCAGTTAACAATTACTTACTTTGATTGTAACGAATGGCTGCTATGCATGAGATCAAATAAACTATGTTTTGTTATATTTTATGATAAATAAATGTTTTATGTCTTTTGTTTATATCGTTCACTATAGATGTCTATCAATTTAGAGCCAGATGGCGATATTTATTCTGAGCCAGATGGCGATTTTATCGTTAAATATCCCCACTTTTTTAGAAAATAATGGGGATATTAGAATCGCCTCCGTCTGTCCGTCTGTCCGTATGTCCCTCCGTCTGTCCGTCCGTGCAAAAGCTAGTTATTGTATCTCCTCCTAAACCGCTTGAAGGATTTCTTTCATATTCGGTATATGAACTCCTCATGTGATGGCGGCTGCAACAGCAACATTTTGTTACGCTCCGACCTCAGGGGGCGGGGCAGGGTGGGGTCAAGAGGTCAAACACTGCCCAGCTTTGTATCTCCTCCTAAACCACTTGACCAATTTAATTCATATTCGGTAAATGACCTCCTCACATGAAGGCACAAGATTGCAGGATGCAAGGGCAACATTTCCTTTTGCTCAGACCCCAGGGGATGGGGCAGGGCGGGGTCAAGAGGTCAAACATTGCCCGTTTTTATATCTACTCCTAAACTGCATGACCGATTTCTTTCATATTTGGTACGTCACTTTCTAACATAGTGGCCTCAGATCCAAGGAACGGGACAGGTCGGGTCAAGAGGTCAAACATTGCCTGTTATTGTATCTCCTTCTATACTGCTTAACTGATTTCTTCCATATTCGGTACATGACTATCTCACATGCTGGCACGTGCAAGAGGAACATATCCTTTTGATCTGGAGCCGTATTCACAATGCGTCTTAGTGAAAACTTAAACTTAAGTAAAAAATCAAAAGCAGATTTCTGTTTATTTACAAGAAATACTTCAATGTAACTTTGCATGCTTTTGAAAAACTATGGTTTTCACAAGCCTGCAAAGTTTCATTGAAATACTATTGAAATTAAATTGGAAATCTGCATGTCAAGTTTCCACTTAAGTTTAAGATTTTACTAAGAAGCTTTGTGAATACGGCCCCTGATCACAGGCGATTGGGCAGATCGGGGTCAAGAGGTCAAACATTGGAAGTTATTGTATCTCCTTCAACACTGCTGGACCGATTTCTTTCGTATTCGGTATATGACCTCCTCACATGCTGGCACATGCAAGAGCATCATATTTTGATCCAACCCCAGGGGTGGGGCAGGACAGGGTCAAGAGGTCAAACATTGCCAGTTATTGTATCTCCTTAACTGCTTGAACGATATCTTTCATATTCGGTATATGACCTCCTCACATTATGCTGGGGGTGTAAGAGAAACACCTTTTTCACTCTAACCCAAAAGGGGCGAGGCAGGGCAAGGTCAAGAGGTCAATCATTGTCTGTTATTGTGTATTCTTAAACAGCTTGATCGAGTTCTTTCATATTATGTTTATGACCTCCTCACATAATGGCGGCATGCAAGAGCAACATTTTGTTTTGTTCTGACCCAATGGGTTGGGGTGGGTGGGGTCGGGAGGTGGGAATTTGCGATGGCGTCCCATCGACTGAGTTCTAGTTGGGCATTCGAAAAAAGCGAAGTGTCATCCCAGAGCAGAAGCTGTGAGGATATGTGCTCTCTATTCATGGTACATTTAAACTGACACCTTTTTTATTATATAGTTTACAATAAACAGTGTAGATCCTGGTCAGATGTTGCACCAAGAGATTATGTGACTTGACTAGGTTAACACAATAAAAACATGGTTCACTCAAAGGTTTCTGTCACTGTGGCAGTTTACCATGTATATACTTTCCCCCAAGTAGCCACATACGTTTTCTTAGATGATATCTTATTGAACCATACTTTTAATTATTGCACAAAGGTAGAGATCATGTCAAACTGTTGTCTTGTTCATCTATGTTTTAACGTAATGAAAAGGTCAAATAATGTAGTCCCATTTATGTTTTCATATTACATTGCGAAAACTTCAACCAAAATGGATGTACAGCTAAGAAATATTTTTAGCACTTAGTTAGTAAATGTGTTTGAAAATGTTTTTGATAATGGTATGCATTTGATTATAGAAATTTGGAAAGAAACAGTGTTTTCCCAGATCAGAACTTGCGAAAATTTTGTGTTCTCAACTCATGGTATATTAAAATATCTGTCCACTAATTGCTATAGAAGATTGACCACTTATGTTTTTCAGCATAAAATGGCATCTATCCAAAGCGTCGTCTTCTTCGATCATATTTTAACGAATCCAATAACACACACTATTCAGAAAATAAATGTTAAATGTTAATTGTCTTGAAACCGATTCCGAGTCATTCGTGTCCGATCTGAAAAATATTGTATTTACATTCTTTATAAGAATCGCGTAAAGACAGAAGTTGAAATCCTCTGATGAAGTCAATGCGTGCGATATGCTTATCTCTTCGGAGCCAAATATGGGGTCGTTATTTATGACAAGTATCGGAATGTCGGCACGTTGAGGTATCAAAATCAAAAAGCAATGACCACTGGTTGTCAAAATGACACACTTATGCAATCATTCGAATATCACTAAATTTTGGCAAGTTAAATTCTAGCTTTATTAAATCTTCATTTTTTATTAGTCGCATGTTCAAAATGCTTTAACATTTATCTAAATTATAAAGTTTTCATTTTAAATATATCACTTAAAAAAAACCGGTGAGCGTGCAGATTTTCTTTCATTGGTAATCAGACTATATCCCGCCGTACCCCTTGAACTACTTGTCTCGCGATAAACGAAAGCAAAATTTGATAATGGCATTTATCGTGAATACTCGTTCCCTCTCATTTTAACTTGTGGTAACCTAATAACACTTTTCAACCTACTTTCCTTTTCAAATATTACTAGCAATTTTTACCGGAAACAAATGTGCACCATCAGGGAATATTAGGCTAAAACGCGGCCCGTATCGAAACTTGTGAGCTTGCAATTTGTAATGTGAAACTACTCTATTAACACTATTAAAAATGCAACATATGTTCTACGCTTACCGTTCACGCTAGGAAACAAAAATATAAATTATATTTAATTAAGGCGTCATACGTCCCTTACATTCAAAGGAACATCAAGAACCTACGTTTTCGCGTAGTAGTAGGAGGAGTGGTAGAAGTTCGCCTTGGACTCATTGTATTAAATGTGAGTTTAATCGATTTAACCTTGCCACTCGTATGATATTATTCATTCGCAAAAGAGAAATCACGAAGTAATACATGTTAATTGTATTTTTTAGCATACATGTATTTCGTTTTTAAAATTTATGTGACCTGTTTATGACTTCAGGGTTCAAATTCAACAACAAAAATTCAAGCTAGAAACCCAGGATAAATCTCTAACCCTTTTGGTTGGCGCTATTTTACTTTATTATTCTCAGGCTAAATTCCTGAAGAAATCATTAAACAGTTTGAAAGACCGAACCAACATCCTTCAAATTTTGTTAAAAAACTTATTCTTGTCATCTTAACTTATTCAAATACAATCTAGATTTATTTTCTGATTTAGTCTGAAGGACCTATTGTAGACAAACAATCTATATCCAATAACAAACCCAAATGCTGTCAATTTGATCAGTATCTACACTGTTTAACCAGGGTATTAAAAGTACAATTGTAGGTTATTCGTTGTTCTGTACAACACGGATATATATTTGGACGAGTACACTGTGTACGAGTGTTGATTCGGATTTTCATTCGGAGCATTTTCACGGATATCGGTCTTTATCATAGGTTTAACATGGGACCTGTGAATCGTAAAATACGGATAAAATATAGGATTTTTGTATACGCGTGCGTCCCAATACGGATATATAATGTACGGTCACGTGGTTTAAAAGGAAGTCCACGATTGGACGTATAAATTAGGCATAGAATAATGATACTTATTCAAGACTGTGTTGTCCTTTATTTGCCCGGGAACATCCAGAACTTACGCGTAGCACGAGTTGTCCACCATGTGTAATAGTCCGTTGTTTTTGGATCTGAAGTATTGCAACAAAATTGAAGTATGCTACCATAAACAGATTCCAACTCGGTTGAAATGTCGCATTTTTGGTTTACATCTTATCACTGAATAAAGTTTAACCGACTTTTGGGGGTTGTTTGACTTATTAATTGTGTTTTCAATGTTATTCCCAATTCCGAAATTAAAGTAGAAAATAGATCATTCAAGCTATGTCAAATACACATTACAAGATCCTCTCTAAAAGCTAACACATACCTATTTTTTTTATAGAGGCAATGTTCGTGCAGAAGAGGTCCACCAATATAATTTCACAACTTCAACACCGTCCCCCATAGCTCAGTGGTAGAGTGTCTGCTTGGAAATCGGGAGGTCCGGGGTTCGATCCCCGGGCGGATTAACCAAAAGACTTTAAAATTAGTAGTAATTGCTTCCCTCCTTGACGTTCAGGATTTCGGGTTAGCATAACAAACTGGTTTGTCGGGTCAGAATAATGTGACCGGCCGGGTTCCAGTCCCAGGTGTATCTCATAAGACATAAGGAGAGGTCAGAGGTGATGAGCCGTTGTGGCACGCACTCTCCTAACAAAGCGCAGCACCATGCAATACCGCCATACGGCGAACGCAAACAACAGCAATTCACAAGTGTTCGCCAATCCCATATAAACCGACCAACTCGTGACATTTCGACATTTATTGGAAGTAATTAATCGCTGCATGTGTTTTATAAATGGCCAAATAGGTTTTAGAAACAAAACATTGTAGGGATATATCCTTTAACACCGACATGAAACTTCCCTCAACGATATGTCAAAGATGGCAAATGAGCTAAAATTAGCAGTCTACTACACTGACACTAACATCTTACTGGTTAACATTGTGCGAAAATATGTGAAGCGTTTGATATTGTTTTTGACATGCTAAACAACGAAACTTCTGGGGAAAATTAGGGGATTGGGTAAACTTTAGTGTTTGCTCTTATTATGAAGAGAAAACCTATCAACAAATTGTCTATGTAAAGAGATAACGATGATGACGTGATAAATCGAATAACAGTTCAGTGCCATATATGGAAAAGTTCAAGACGGTGTGGCTACGGAAGACGTTTTGGCTGGCTTAAGCTACACCTCACAAAATAATGTTGCATCTACGGTATTGACCTGTTATTCTCTATAATATGTGACGTTATACGAGAGTGAATAAAAAATATCTCGGACTTGCATTCTCGAATGTTTTCAATCATGCATATCATAATAGAATCTGCAAAGCAACAAACTTCCATCTTATATCTCGGACTTGCATTCTCGAATGTTTTCAATCATGCATATCATAATAGAATCTGATAAGCAAAAAACTATCATCTTATGTCTACACATTTACTAAAAATCAGCACTTTCGGTTAGACGAGCCCCCATGGCAACCATTATAATATGATAAGTGAGCGCATACCTGCGCACGGTAACGACGTCAAGTTTAAGTTTCAACAACGAGCTTGAAGCTTGAACATTTTCATTTTCGATTGTTTTAGTTATTGTGGAGCCCAACGAGAAAATTTAAAAAATTCGAACGAAGTATGACGTAACTCGCACCAGCTTTCGAAAATAATCGCATATGATTAAATTCGAAGGTATTAGCCTTCCATCATCTCCCGGAATCGCCTTAAAGAAATTCTAGACCTTCGGAAAATCTCTTATGCCACTTGAAATCCGGTGATTAGTTTACAGTGAACTTCTGATGGTATTTTTCATCATTTTTAATGCCTGCGTGTCAGTTTTCTTCGGTTCATTACTGAAGTTTGGTGCGCAAAATGATTGAACGTTGAATGGTTTTTAAGTTAGAGCGAAAGTCCACGTATTTTCTATCCACCCTCGTATAAACACTCACCTAAACTGAAAATTTGCACTTTTATTACACAAACAGTTTTAAAAAAATTAAATCAATGTATTACACTCCTACTCTAAGGAAATAGACAAATAACAAGGCGATAATGACCCTAAAAGTTCAATTTATCATGCATAAAAGGGAGAAAACACATATTGTGAAAATAGACATTTTGTCGAAAACAAATTTGGTTATCAAGAACAAATATTCTTTTTGCTGTCAGTTGAGAGAGAATAATGTCAAGACTAGAAAACTCAACAATGTTTTTTGAAACACGCAATGTACAAAGGGGAGTTGAGACTCTAACGGTTCAAATTCTAAAATGCCTTCCTTTCAATTGAATAAAAAGGTGAATTTATTACCTTATCTCTGAAATCTCTTGTGATGATTTAAAAAAACAAATATAAACTCCCTCCCTAACAGATAAAGTTGAAGATTATTACAAATTATTGTATTCCACCTACATCGTTGTGAGATATTGGTATTTGGTTTCTCATGTATCATGAGTCCCGTTATAAACCAAAATTCTTGCCATGTCTTGTCAGTGTATATTGCACTAATAATCGTCGAATTGGAATTTATCATATGAATAGAAATATTCTCATTAATGGTCATCAAATAGATTTTAATCTAACTCGTGACCTAACATTAATAAAACTCGCAAAGGCTCGCTTATGTCAATTTTAGAAAACTTGTTTGATAAAGTTCCGTGTCGAATGACCACTCATGTAATATCCTATATATACAAGGGATGTCCAACTTAATCGTAGACATTGATATAATAAAATACATATGACGTCACATCAGACAAATCGTTCGCACCTTAATAAATCAATGTATAAATAAATGAAGAACAGGGGAAATTATAGCTATTAATAAAGATTTCATACATTAATATTTTTACACGGTATGCCTCATTGGCGTAGCCAGAATAACGCGACGTATAAACAAAACATTTATTACGCGGAAAAACGTTAAATCATCTAAAACAGACGTTATTTTGACGTCATAACGCTGAATTTCATATTAATTTAATCTGAACAACGATATGCACGACTTATTTAGTCTCTGTTCAATCAGGAAATACACCTGTCAAAAGGCTTTACCACATGAAAGGTTACAGAACGATATAAGGATGTTTCCAAAGAACTTCTGTATAAATGGCATCGAAGAACAAGCGAAGGACGTAGTATAAAATCACTTCGAGTGCGGCCGCAGTAAAATCAAATATGTGCAGAATTTCGCAAATTAAAGGCTTATTTACGAGGAACAAGATTTAGTGTTAAAACTGAATTAATCATTGAAATTCGACTCTTTAATTGCAAATTAGACTGTTACTGGTATTTGAACGTTTGCCAAATGTGGGTAAGACGCCACCGTGAAGGATTTTAACACCACCGGAAACAATTTGAAAAAGAGTAGAACGTGGCAAATCAATATTCAAATATACAAATATTCGTTGTCATCCTTACTTATATGTCTACTTATATGTGATTCTATAACCGACCGACATTTTACAACATACCTGTCTTAATATAAATCAAAGCGCGAGAAACTATTTGGTTCCGTTATTTTGCAGACGGGCGAGATATTACTTCAGCTTTTTTCGATTAATGACACTTGCGAATATATTTTACATGAAAGAAATGTGTCCAATGTTTTAAAAAGTAAACTATTTATGCAACTATACTTTGACCATCAAGGACTTACATAAAAAGGTTGTCCCCCACGGAGTCGTGGCCCTCGTTGTTGCTTCAATGTAACAATGAATAAATTAGGTGAAAACCAGAAACCTTGTGGCGGATCCCAGCCGACACCATCTGCACAGATTTTCCAATCGACCGGAAGGCAGTTACTATTCTGTCCGTGTGTCAATTCGTTCAAACGCATGCACGCACGTATATGTATGTTATGGATCTATTGTAACTATATTTATTTTAACAATAAGCAAATACCCTAAAGCGAAAAGACAGGTAACACCCTAATATATATAATTATATATATTGGCACATTAGTAAATTCAGGACATTATGAACGATCAGGTAACATTAATTTTTTTGACGGTTTACTGTGATATAATATGAGTAAATCCAATATATTTTGCTATCAGCGGTATTCTTCTGTCAACAACTTCTCCCATCTTTATTGTCCATGTGGAAGTAAGGCAACATCCGCGTTAAGGCGAATTGGGAGTGAACAGTTGAAATTTTGAGAATGAACAAGATCAGAGTGAGTCGTTTTATGTAGGCAATGTGTAATTTATATTCGTTGACTTAAGGCTATCTTTCCAGTAGGTTATGACAGTTTTCTTTAATAATTTGTATTCACACCATTGAAAAACACAAAAATTGTGCTGCGTTCGCCGCTGTTGAACAAAAATATAAATAATGTATTTATCACGACGTCATACGTCCCTTCAAAAAACATCAACGACTTACATTTTCGCGTTGTTGAGGGAGTAGAAGTTGGTTTTCGCCACGGATACGTTGTTGGTAATGCTGAAATATTGTATTAAAAATACAAAACGATATCATGCAGAGCCCTCTAGAAGCTTATACAAACTGGGGGACGATTCCAAGGTTAGAGACTCAAAATGTCTACACCAACACAACGGAAGCACGCAAGATCTTCTTATGACGTCATGTAATGAATTCGACATCCTCCGTAAAATAAGACTTGAATGTATTAGGTAAAACGAGATGGAAATGTGAATTTAATTGATGAAACTTCCAGACGTATGATATGTTTTCATTCACAAAGAAGAAATCACGAATTCATACATTTTAATTGTAGTTTGGAACACACGTGTATTTCGTTCTTGAAACTTATCTGATCTGTTTATGAGTTCAGGGTACAAATTGAACAACAAATCTCAGACAAAAACAATTCTAACCCTTTTGTTTGGCGCGCAGATCCTACCAGAATGGTTGAAGCTGGACTTCAAACATTAAGCTTAGAGAGTATTTGTGAGAGTTGAGTCTGATATATTGTTTGTGAATACAAGACCTGGTTGCCGTTACAGAACACTCACGTTAGAGAGTGCAACTTTGTTTATTCTCAAAAGTACTCTAATTTTTCGATTACATATATGCCGAAAGTTTTTGATCAGTGCATGATAAATGGTTTTATTTATAAAGGAAAAATCAAAAGCTACTTTATTTCAAGGTCGTTTGGAGACAAATTTCGTCCGAAAAACTCATGTAATATAGTGCCCATTGAAACATTCAATCATGTTACGCATGACATATTCGTCTCTTCTCAAACCATTTACCTCAGTGTTTTATGACACCATATAATCAGAATTGCCTTTGATATAATATTTGATAAAACTAATATTGAAATTGTACTTAAGTCGCCGTTCAACTTCTCATTTAGCTTGCAATATAAGTGTTAATTAAAAAAAGGCATTACAGGCGGTGTGTTATCAAAGCACACTTACGTGTGACTGTTGCATATGCTTCTACCGCGAAAGCAAGAACTAAGATCAAACGAAGAAAACTCCACAAAGATGCATCCATATTTGCCCTTGTCAATGTGGCTTAAAGGCTTTCCCTTGAATGGCGAAGGTATACGTTTCATGCCTACTACATCACCATACATTATGGGATATCTCAAATTCTCAAAGTTTATGAAAAATCAATGAAAGTTTAGACTTCACAAATTCAAATTCTTGAATAACCTCCCTTTGAAATGAATGTATAAGTGAATTTATGACCTTATATCTAAAAGCTCTTGTGATGATTATAATCATTTATTTTGATAAACTCCCTCCACAAATGAAAAAGTTTAAGATTCTTACAAATGATTGTATTCCACCACCATCACTGTGAGATATTGGTATTTGTTTTCTCGTGTATAGTGAATCCCATAATAAACCAGTAAAATTGTCATTTTGGGCATGTATATTGCACTAATAATCGCTGAATTGGAATTTAGTGTACCAGAATTTAATATTTCAGTAATGGTCATTAAATATACTTATTTTAACTCGTATCCTAAAATTGATAAAAACACTTGCAAAGACTCGATTATATAAATTTCAGAAAACTCGTTTGATAAAGTTCCGCAACGAATGACCACTTATGTAACATCCTCTTTATACTAGGGTTATCATACTTAATCTTAGACATTGATAAACTAAAATTTACATGACGTCACCTAAGACAAATAGTTCGCGCCTAAATGAATAAATGTAAAACTTATAAGCAAAGAGGAACTAATATATGTTAATAAAGATTCGTACATCAATTTTAATACACGGGTATGGCTTACTGGCGTAGTCAGAATGACGCGACGTATAAAACAACAATGTCTGTTGTTTAAAGCATTTTCTTTGGATTTGCACGTCCATTTACGCGGAAAAACGTAAAATCATCTGAGCAGACGTTATATTCGCGTATGACGTTGAATTTCATATTGAAGATGTATTCTAAACAACAATACGCACGACTAATTTATTTTGTGTTCAATCAGGAAATATACCTGTCATAACGCTTCACCACATGGAATATATTGAACGTCAACATAAATGATTTATACATCATCGGAAATACTTTAAACAAGAGAAGAACTTTGCAAATTTTTAATTCATCCGTGAAAATTGCGCCCATCCCGTGGACATGGTATATGAATTATTTTGTGAAAAACACTTAATGTTTTTTCGTATTGTAATTTCGCCCAAGAATAAATTAAAAATGACTGTGAATTTTATAGCAAGGTTAGTTAAATTGTTACTACTGTATAAGTGAATTTTACGAGTTTGTGGGACGTTCCTCGTAGTTTTACCCCTTTTTAATTCTATATGCATTTACAATCCACCGAATGAGCTCATTTTGACTAATTTCGTTGATTGAAAAACACACGAGCTACATTTATCGTTTTACACAAAAATGCTTTCGAGTCAAAATATTTAAATTGATCTGAAGTTTATAATCGAGATACGTCAACACAAGCGTAATGCAATGACGTAAAACACTGTACTCTCTCGTGAAAATACCTAATATCATTGCAAAGAATACCAGTAATGTAATTCGAATTGTCGCCGTGGTATTAATATATTAAGATATTCAATGCCATCCCTACTTGTATGTCTACTTAGGTATGAATTGAAGCGCAAGAAACTAGTTATTTCCGAGTGTTTTACAGACGGACGAGATATTACTTCGGATTATATCGGTTATTGCAACTTGCAAAACTATTTTACAGAAATGAAATATATCTAAAGCTTTAAAAAGTAAAATAAAAATAAAACTATACTTCATTTGAACATCAAGGACTTACGTTTTAAAGTGGATTGCCTCCCCCACCACCACGGAGTCGTGCGCCACGTTGTTGCTGCAATGTAACAATGGGTACATCAGATGATAACCAGAAACCTTGTGGCGGATCCCAGCCGACACCAAGAGCACATATTTATCAATCGACCGGAAGGCAATTACTGCTCTGTCCGTGTGTCCATTCGTTCAAACGCATGCTCGCACGTATATGTATGTTATGGAACTCTTGTAACAAATTGTATTTTAACAATAATCCAATACTCAATAGCGAAAAGAATGGTAACACCCTAATATATATAATTATATATTGGCACATCAGTAAATTCAGGACATTATGAATGATAAGGTAACATTACTTTTGTTGACGGTTTACTGTGATATAACAAGAGTAAATCGAATATATTTTGCTATCAGCGGTATTCTTCTGTCAACAACTTCTCCCATCTTTATTTTCCATTTGGAAGTAAGGCAACTTCCGCGTTAAGGCGAATTATGAATGAACGATTTAAATTTTGAGAATGAGCATGATCAGAGTGAGGCGTTTTATGTAAGCCAAGGTGTAATTTATATTCAGTGACTTAAGGCTTTTTTTCCAGTAGCTTAGGACATTCTTCAATAATTTGTATTCACACCATTGAAAAGGACAACAAATGTGCTGCGTTCCCCGCTGTTGAACAAATATATAAACCATATTTTATCACGACGTCATACGTCCCTCCAAGAAACATCAACGACTTACATTCTCGCGTTGTTGTGGGAGTAGCAGTTGGTTTTCGCCACGGATACGTTGTTGGTGCTGAAATATTGTATTAAAAATAGAAATAGAGACTCTGCAGACTAAGTCTCACACATCTTACCTAACCCCTCTAGAAGCTTATACAAACTGTGGGACGATTCCAAGGTTAGAGACTCAAAATGTCTACACAACGGAAACACGCAAGATCTACTAATGACGTCATGTAATGAAATCGACATCCTCAGTAAGATAAGATTTGAATGTATTAAGTAAAACGAGAGGGGAAATGTAATTTAATTGATGAAACTTCCAGTCGTATGATAAGTTTTTATTCACAAAGAAGAAATCACTAAGTCATCAATTTTGATAGTAGTTTGGAAAACACGTGTATTCCGTTCTTGAAACTTATCTGATCTGTTTATGTTCAGGGTTCAAATTCAACAACAAATCTCAGACAAGAATGGAATAATTTCCAATCCTTTTCTTTGGCGCGCAACTCCTACCAGAATTGTTGAAGCTGGACTTAAAACATTAAGTTAAGAGATTATTCGTGAGAGTTGAATCTGATATATTGTTTTTGAATACAAGACCAGGGACCGTATTCATAAAGCTCCTAAGGAAAATCTCAAACTTAAGTAAAAATGTTAGATGCAGATTTCTCTATTTTTACCCACAATACTTCAATGAGACTGTGCATGCTCGTGAAATACGTAGTAAACTAAAGTAAACTAAAACTAAAATATATTTCCTTTGACCATCAAGGACTTACGTCTAGTGGTTGGGCCCCACCACCACGGGGTCGTGCCCCACGTTGATGCTGCAATGTAACAATGAGTAAATCAGGTGATAACCAGAAACCTTGTGGCAGATCCCAGCCGACACCAAGAGCACATATTTATCAATCGACCGGAAGGCAATTACTGCTCTGTCCGTGTGTCCATTTGTTCAAACGCATGCTCGAACGTATATGTATGTTATGGAACTATTATAACTATATGTATATGTATCTTAACAATAATCAAATACTCAAGCGAAAAGAATGGTAACATCCTAATATATATAAGTATATATATTGGCACATAAGCAAATTCAGGACATTATGAATGATCAGGTAACATTAATTTTGTTGACGGTTTACTGTGATATAATATGAGTAAATCCAATATATTTTGCTATCAGCGGCATTGGCTTTCTTCTGTCAACAACTTCTCCCATTTTTTATTTTCCATGTTGAAGTATCGCAACTTCCGCGTTAAGACGAATTGGGAGTGAACAGTTGAAATTTTGAGAATGAGCAAGATCAGAGTGAGTCGTTTTATGTAAGACAAGATGTAACTTATATTCAGTGATTTAAGGCTATCTTTCTAGTAGGTAAGGACAGAATTCTTTAATAATTGGTAAATGACAACAAATGTGTTGCGTTTCCTCTATTGTAAAACAATATAAATTATATTTTTATCTCGACGTCATACGTCCCTTCAAGAAACATCAATGGCTTACTTTCTCTCGTAGTTTTGGGAGTAGCAGTTGTAGTTCGCCACATTCATGTTAGAGAATGTACTTTTGTCTATTCTCAAAAGTTGTACCCTTGTTTTATCGATTATATATATTCAGATAACTTGTGATCAGTAGCTTTATGCTAGCACTTTTTTACTAAACAATTTCAGGCTGAATATCAGTAGAAATTGTTAAACAGTTTGAAAGACCGAACAAAACATCCTTCAAATTATGTAAAAGTACTAGTATTGCCATCTCAAGGTTTATGTTACCTGCTAAATGGGAAACTTCTATGTCCACACATAAGAATATTTATTTAAAAGCATTTAGGAGACAATATGTAAAAGCTGAAGCTATATAAAGAATAAAGGGTATTTTACTAACATTTGCATACATTTGTAGCATGTACCACATCACAGCCTTAGCTAGTCTGAGTCAAAACTGTCGTTTTCATAATAAGCTACCGAATTGAGCATTTCTACGTAAAATTGTGCATAAAATACGTTAGTGTAATGATCAAGGAAGGGAAAGTTACCCGTAAATAAATGAATTAAGCTTCAAAGGCAGAAATATCAGGTTTCGAAAATGATGTTCTGATTTCTTTTCAGAGCCCTTTATAAAGTGCGTAACGCAATGCTAGAATCCTCATTTCTCATCAAAACCCTATGTTTTGACCACACATTAGAGTCATTTTGGAAAAAGTTTATTCTAATGATAATCAAATCATAAGGTCTGGTTGAGAAATACCGAAACAGAAACAGATTGAAAATATATTTAAGATACGCATGTTTATCTGGAGTTTTGTTTGTTTACTTTTCAAAACTTCAAGGTCAAAAGTTCAAACACTATTATTTATTAATCTGAAGCTAAATTCAATAATTCAATGATAACTTGCCCTTCCTCGGTCATTTAACTAACCTGTTATATGCACAATGTCACATAAAAATGCTAAATGCGGTAGTAAATTGTCTCCTTAACGCTTTGAAATTAACATTCTTGTGTGTGTACAAAGAGGCTTCCCATTTAGAAGGTACCATCCACCTTAACTCATCTGTCATCTTGATTTTTTCTAATAGACATGTTGTAGATAAACATTTTATATCCAATATCAGACCCAGATGATGTCAACTTGATCAATATCTACAGTGTTCTACATTTTTTAACCAGTACATGAAAGGTGCAATGATACTTAATCAAGACTTCGGTGTCCTTTATCCGCCCAGGAACAATCAGAACTTACGCGAAGCACAAGTTGTCCACTAAGTGTAAAACGCCGTTGTTATTTGAGCACAAGTATTGCAACGAAAGTCAATTATGCTACTATGAAAACAGTGCAGAATTAATGGTTTAATTATAAAGAAAAAATCATAAGATACTTTATATTACGGTCGTTTTGAGACAAATTTCGTCCTAAAGACTCATGTGATATATTGTCCATTGAAACATTCAATCATGTTACGCATGACATATTCGTCTCTTCTCAAACCGTTTACCTCAGTGTTGTATGACACCATATAATCAGAATTGCATTTGATAAAATATTTGATAAAACTAATATTGATATTGTATTTAAGTCGCCGTTCAACTTCTCATTTAGCTTGCAATATAAGTGTTAATTCAAAAAAGCATTACAGTCGGTGTAATATCAAAGCCCACTTACTTGTGGTTGTCGCATATGCTTCTACCGTGAAAGCAAGAACTAAGATCAAACGAAGAAAACTCCACAAAGATGCATCCATATTTGCCCTTGTCATAGTGGCTTTAATGCTTTCCCTTGAATGGCGAAGATACACCACTTTTCACGCCTACTACACAACACCATACGTTGTGGGATATCTCAAATTATCGCTTAGAAAAGTACACCTCGATAGCCGTCATAGCCGATGTTTGTTTTCCGGTTTGATATCTTCTGCAAATGTTGAGGATTGGTCACATGTACACTTTGTAATCATTAGATGCATATTGAAGTTAACAATATGGACTATTTACATTTCAAAATAAGTGTACTGTCAGCATATTACGGTGTGAAATACATTTACCTTCTAGAAAGTTTGGATGAATCGGTGGAGAAATATTCCTGGTCCAAAATATGACGCCGAGTGACTCTTTAGCGCTGTAATCCTCTGGTATAATAGTGAACTATAACAGTGATGCAATCCTCTGGTACTACATTGTACTATAAAAGTGCTGTAATCCACTGGTGCTGCATTGTACTAAAACAGTGCTGTAATTCTCTCGTACTTCAGTGTACTAAAACATTGCTGCAATCTTCTCGTACAAAATTGAACTACGACAGCTGCGCTGTAATACTCTCTTATTACATTGTACTATAACAGTGTTGCAATTATCTCGTTCTACATTGTACTAGACAGCTATGCTATAATCCTCTCGAACTACATTGTAATAAGACAATTGCGCTGTTATCCGCTCATAGAACTTAGTACTACGACAGTTGTCTAGTGTTCCTCTCGTGCTACATTTTACTACGACAGCTGCGCTATAATCTTTTCGTACAACATTGTACGACGACAGCTACGCTGTAAAACATTCATTGTATTTAACCAGCTTTGCTATAATCATCATGTAATACCTTGTACTTCATCTCTTGTAAAAGCTTTGTATTAAGACAGCTGCGCTATACTTCCTTCGTTTTACATTGTACAACGGCATATGTGCTATAACAATCTCGTACTGTTTTACTACGACAGCTGCGCTGCAATCTCGTACTAGATTGTACTAAGACAGCTGTGCTATAAGCTTGGGTCGTACTATATTTACTACGACAGCTTGGTTATAATTATCTTGTACTATATTGTTCTTCGTACAGCCGTTGTACTATCATCTCGAACCAAACCATGTCAGACACTACAAGGACACTTCATCAGGGTTGGGGGGTGGGGTTACCGTATTCGGTTCTTTAAAAAAAATAAGTGTGAAAAATGTTCATGCAGTAACAGATCGCGGACTTTTAGTCGCGTGGTAAAAATTTCGGACAGAAATCGGGCATTAAAGTAGACTTCTTTTAAAGTATCTTCTTTTCTCATTGTTTTAGTTGTCCTATCAAGTGGAGAGATGAATTCCCGTCATTCAATTTTTATTTCAGCTTCATAGGTGCCAAACCTAGCCTATTTGATGAAACATTTAGACCGACGTTACGTGTTTACAAAAACCAAAACGCACGAATTCGAGTATTCATTTGCACTTTCTGGCAACGTACGGCCAATCAAATGGGTTTTCATTATTAAAACATTCGTTTAAAAGAATTGTTTTGTTAACTTATGTGCCGTTTACTGACCGTCTGTTGGTCATACGCACGAAAAAGTAAGGTTCACGCACAATTCAGTTCCTGCAGAGAGGTTTACGCACGTTTTGGTTCATGCT
>JAULCE010437721.1:6861-17057 GCA_032359355.1 Macoma nasuta | reverse complement strand
TTGTCGATTCTTCTTATCATTTATATATCGTTTGCATTGAACGGTAAATAAAAGCGCCACTCTCAGTGTTTTAACAAACTATTTTTGAAAATAGACCAACTTTACATCTAACAGGAGCGAACACTACGAAAAGTTTTTCGCTTGATATTTTTCATTTTCACCATGGCCATCGAACGGCTTGTTTTCGTGTTTTTGAAAGAACGTTTTTCATTCTACAATTAAAACAAAATGACAGACAATGAACACAAAAGTTATCCCCGGCAAGGTGGTGGTAGTTGCTTTTGTATTAATTGTCTGCAATTTTGCGGCGTAGGCTCAAAGCGTGTCTGCGTTTTCGCAAACGTTCTCGAAAGGTTTGTCGTTCAAAAGGGCGAATCTTTGATTGTTACGAGACGTTACAAAACGTTTTGAATATTGAACGCACGAAAGATTTATCTTATATTTCATATTATCTCAACTTTGTTTATGTCGAAAGTTTTAACCACATGTTAGCGCATGTTGACGCTTCTGCAACATAACGTTAACATTTGGAAAAATAAACATATATTTGGATCTATTTTCTATGAAAAAATAGAGCATGCTCGGGCTAACGTTGAATCCTTTTTTATGAACTCACGTCATAACCTGCACCAACGAAACGAAGCAAAAGAAAACATCCCTGGAATGTCCGAAATAACGTAAAGCTAATATGCGTCTTATCGTATTTGTCATATTTCATGAAAATGTAGGGCAAAGGCGAAAAGAGCATGTTTTTCACATTCAATTGTGCAGTGATATTTCAAATTTGTCAACTCTAAACTCGCTGACAAAAGTGTAGTATGCCCAAGTTCATATGCTTAATTAAAACAACATCATCTGTTTCAATATAACTTTTGTAAAGTAAGTTGACTGAGTGTCAAAAAGTTTGGATCCATATCAAACCTAGCATTAGTTACTCGGCGAATCGTTTGTTTGTTATTATTACCACATTTACTCCTGTGCGAACGAAAAGGGCTTATTTAAAGGGATTTAGTAATCCGTTACCGATTGAGAAAGTACATTTTCGATTATACAAACAACGAGGTCCCTGAAATATGAGCGCCTTTGCAATGTGGCAGTAAATCATGGACCTCGTTGTTTTCGCGGACCACGGCCATCTGCGAGATTTCTCACGGCCAAACTGGTTGCAAATTCGAAAACATTTTTCATATCTTTTCAATTTGCAGATTATAAATGTTCGTGTGGCGCCGCAATTGTGAAAAACGATCAGCCTAATCTTTAAACAATAAATACCATTGGCGGTTATTTTGTTTGTAGATTTACGTTCGTTTCTGCCGACGTCTGGTTAATTTGACGCCCTAAGAGAGGTAAGCGGATACAGAGGAACCCGGACAACGCCCTACTCTTTCCGAAAGATACATCTGGTTCATTTATATGCCCAGTGTATAGCACTGATAAATGGGACCTCGGTTTTAATTCTCATCCGAAAGACTGATCCGGCGGGGGGTCGAATTCACGACCATTGGATCAATAGTCTAGCACACAGTCCGCCGGTCTTCGTCGGTAAAAAAAAATGAAAGCTGTGAATGTATGAATTGCTGTGTGTCGCAATGAATGTTATGTTGCTTAACAGTATCTATACACCATATACTTATACCATTTATCCTGTGACTACGGCTCCTAGACAACTAATAAAGGGTAACCTTATTAACTTTTGTTTATCCGGTCAGTAGAAGTAATTCGGCTAGTAGGCGTAATTCCGGAGCTACTGTACTTAAAGCGGACGTCCCTATAACTTTATTGTTTAAAAAAACTATATAAGCATTTATAAAACATTAGCCACGATTTATTACTGCGAGAAATGTCAAAAGATAACGATTTAGCCGGCTCATATGGCTTTGGCGTCCATTTTTGTACTTTTGCTATTCTATATTTAGAATTATGTCATCGAATTCTACACATGCATCGCCTATTTAGCTAATATGAGGCGTTTCTATTTTTTCAAGTGTCGATGTAGAATATTAAAAGCATTCCGAGCAAAAGATAATTTAGCCTTTTTAATTCGTAAATGCTGATAATTTGACACAAACTTCTACCGTAAAACATATTTTTCCTCCATGATAGGTGTTTATCAAACATTTTATGCACTTTTTACAAAAACTGCAAACAATATTACTAGTTTTAGGGAATCCCCCCCTTTAATGTATAATACGTTTTGAAACGATACTTTCAAACTTAGAACAGTGCAATTAACCTTTTTCTCAATATGTACACGTAGGAAAAAAGTAAAAGAAAAAAAAGATAAGTATCTGTCGAGTCTCAAGCCCACGCCTAGCAGCCGACCTAGACTATATCTCCTACACCACAGAGAACTAGCACTATTTTGTTACTTTTAATATCATATATTTAGGGGTTAACCGCGCCGTACTTGAAGATTTGCGGACGTATATCGGTGGTTTATAAGTCGCAAATTTAGTTTTACCTGCGACACGTTAGCGGTGCATGTAAAATGGTTATTTACGACATATAAACCACCAATATACGTCCGCAAATCTTCAAATACGGCGTGGTTATCCCTATTGTAATGCCATCCGATAAAATGAGCTTTACAAGCTCTTTATACTTTGATGACGTTTCATTCATGATGCTCTGTGACGCAATTGTGTTCTGTGACGTCATTGTACTCTGTGACGCAATTGTACCTGACCTTGCAAAATGGAGGAACAATGCATCTTTTGACTGTCAGAAGAGATAGCGTTATAGATTCGCAGGCCTGTTTTATTGCGAAAAACTGATATTAATGTTTTACTGTTTTGCTCTGACGATAAAACGGTAAGTTCATGTAATAGTGATTCGACACATACGTTCTGAATATTTATTAGGCTTTCCGACATTATATCGTAGATTTATATGCTGCCAATCTCGACCGATTACCCAATCGAAACGCTTGTTACAAAAAAGATGCATTAAAATCATATAGAGCCGTGTCCAATTCTAAAAACCCGGCACACAAAACTCGGAACCCGCAAATAGGCAGCATATACATGCAACAATTGGTTTCTAGTGAAATTGCTCTTGTGAAATGAAACAAATATGATTAATGACGTTAATACTAATCAAAAGCACATGTTTGTGGTGGCATTCCGTCACCAACTGGACCTTATAACCGTATTAATGTCAGGTTCTGTCACATAGGAAACAGTGTGTATCTCTGATTAATACAGCTTGAAATCATTCCAGTTCTTTTGTTAATCGGTTTGTTATCCAATCAGGGTCATTAGCCAATAGCAAACACTGTTGTGAAGACATTTTACTTTACATCATGGATTTATGTCTGGTACGTTCTCACTGGTGGAGAATGTAGGTCAATAACGATCCCGAATCGTAACGACGAATATACAATTCCTCCGAATAAACGTGTGAAATGTGGAAAGCTATACTATCAGCGCGCATTGCTGTGCGTTTCACATTAGTTTTAGCAGTCGCGGCTATAAAAAAAAGCAAATTCAAAGGTCACAGTAACGTAGCTGTATCAGTTAGCATGGTATATATAGTTTTTGCTACAGGACATTATGTCGGCGCAGGATGGTTATCCTCGGGAAGTTTTTCGAGGTTTTATAATAAATATGTCCAAAATATATATCTATTTGCAGGAGCTGTACTATATGGCATTTCAAAGTAAGCCGTTTATGCTCTGATAAAAGAGACCTTTTTTCACAGTATGTGCCATGGGAGACAACTCTCATTAGCATTCAATAAGATATGTGTCTGTCCTTGAATAGTTGTCCTTTTTGAATGTTTTTTGTAATGCTGATATTGAGTAAGGCTTAAATTGTTACTCATCAGTAACAGGTGACCCTGATATCGCTATCATTTTATATATCTAGTTGGCGAAGATCAATAAGAGCCTAAGCGTTTCATGCATTGAGGTTTCATGGTAAATCAATCATTTGAAAATAAAAGAGACGGTGATTGCAGCAATATATGGGCCACGTCATGAGAAAAGGGGCACTCGTACATATAAAAACGCTGACTTGGCTTTTTTTAGCGCTATATTCCAGCATCTAGTACCGAAATTTACCACTTTTATTCATTTTAAGGTAGAATTGGATGTCCTCTAAGATTGCAAACAGTGCAGACCCTGACCAGCCGCCACGTCAGTGACTTGGCGGTTGGGCTTGGCTGGGTCTGCACTGTTTGCTATGTCCGAGTGCCCCTTTTTGCGTGACGTGGCCCATATGTGAGAACGTTTTAAGGTGACAAATGTTAGTCAATTTCTTCAAAAGACACAGCATATTTGTGATTGCTTATACCTTTTTACCTTTGCATAATTACACGTTTGCTTCCTTTTAAAGAAGGAAGACAGTGATGCATGTATATCTACACGATAACTGATGATAAATTGAAATTATAAGCTTGTAAGACAATTGTCATTTTTTATACGTCAAGTGCCCTAGAGTGAAATGAACTTAGATATATATAGGCCTGATACTGTGAAAGGGGGAGAAACAATTCTTCCTGAAAGTTTCCACATTCAACTGAATCTTTTTTTAAACACACTAAAAACAGCGCATATTTTATCTTCAATCAATGGCTATAAACCGTGGAAGAGACGTTGTTTGACCGTTTAAATGTTAACGCAATCCAAACGCAACATGCACTATCGTATTTTGAATATGTTATTAATATGAGTGTAAAATAGTTTGGAGTTCGATCATACTTTGCATATACATATAAAATGTACTTATAGAACTTACAGGTATGCAAAGCCTTGTCAGGGTGAAATATGTCTGCACCTAAAGCCCGTTTTGTCGCAAAATCTAAACAATGCAGCAAGAGAAAGAGAGATATAGAGGATATTGCATGAGTGGTCATTCAATATGGAATTTATTAAACGAGTGTCTTAAAATTGATAAAAACGAGCCTTGACCAGTTTAATAAATTCCATATTGAATGACCACGGATGTTTTATTCTATTTATTTGATAAATTCAAATACAGCGATTTTAAGCGCTAAATACATAACATAACGTCGCTATAAATTGCAGTCATTTTAACGCTATTTATAATGACGTCACGCACATTGTTATATCACTAGTTATATACTGAAATTTATATCACTGTTATATCACGCTGGCGATGTCATTTATGATATAAATAATTGCAAAGGGTGTAGAGAACTTTGAAAATAACAACGTCCTGTGACAGCGATAAGATCGATATTATTTCTAAACGACATTGGAGCTTCTCGGGGTCTGGTTATGACTAAAAACCGCCTGTATGAACAAAATATCCATAATGTTCCAAGAATTTATTTATCGGAACAAATACTGGTCTTTCTGATGTTCAGATAAGACTATATCAAATGCTAACAAATTTCAAACAAAGTATTTTAAGTTTTTTTATTTTCCGATAATGGCAGCTGTTTATACAGTGTAAAGGAGAAAGCCCGAGAACGTCGTCAGCCGTCCCCTTCCACATGCCCGCCGTAGAGTTTCTTCACGATGACAATATCACCCGTTGCTAATTTCAGGATAACGTTATTACCACCCTGCAGAGCCTGTCCTGAATGCGCTCCATCAACAACAGCGTCTACCTTGTTCTCGCTTATGACCCATGGAACTACCCTCTCCTCTCTTATGTCTCTTTCCCCTTGGAACGAGAAACATAAAGCACGTTTGTTAATATAAGTTTTGAAAGAAACTGGCGCAATTTGTCGCTTTGTCCTGTCCGATCCATTCAGCACACGTCATTATATCTTTTAGAAGTTTATGTAAACATTTCCTGCCAGATGTAAAAAAAAACCATACGTGATCAATGGTTAGGTACTGGATCAGACACCGCTCAACCATTTTCACGCGGAGCGACAAAAGTAATATAGTCAACCATCTTGGACCTGGGTATTTCGGTGTCTTATCCAAGTCAAAACTCTTTGACACTTAGAAAGCAGTTTCACAAAATTTCAAACAAATCGAGCAAGGTTAAGAGCTCAAATAGACGAGAATTCAGCGGACCATTCTTGTTGCAGCAGGATAACGCATAGTTTTTACCTGTGCGTAGCTACTTATTCAGTTAGTAATTTTGGCTAGATTTAACGTTACTATCGCTATAAAGATGGAGAAACGCAATTTATTAACCTTTCAAACTCTTACATAACGCTGACTATATGATATAATTATGATTTCATGGTCTGTTTTAAATGTGTTTTATCTATGAGTTGAAAACAATTTGGAACCAAATCAGACGTTGAAAAGCTTGGCGTCTGAGCTGGCTCCAAACTGTTTCAAAATGATATCAATGTTCAGTGTCTAACGCGTTAAATGGTACTTGAAGAAAGGCGTTTCACTTAACTGTATTAGATAAAAGGAGAAGAAGCGATGATAAGGACTGGGATGTTATCTTGTCCCCTACATGTACCTATGACGAACAAGAAAAAGTAGACCCCTGCCACAGGGACCGTGGCGATTCCAGAATGTCTGTTATAGCCGTTCCCGTCGTTCAGCAAGATTTGGTTGTAGATCAAAGTCTGTCCCACTCCCAGTCCATTAGCATCATGATCCATGTAGGCGCTGAACGCAACGTTGTAACCATCTTGCAGGGCTGGAATAGCACACGTTAAAAACTTATCAAATCAAAGCATACACTTTAAAGTAAAGGAAGCAATATTATAATATTATTTACCGTTTCAATGCTAAAGTAAGGGTAACAAAATGCAAAAGAAACATTTAAAATGGACCATTTCTTCAATCTCCTAGGTATTGCCGCATCTTGGATTCCACAGATTGCAACGTTGATTGTAGTGAACTATGCTAGAGAAAGTGTTACATCGAGTTGATGCTTAATCTGTATTGTGCAATACGAATTATGAAAAAGTCAAATTGTCAACTTAAACGTTAAGGGACCTGACACGAACTTATTGTCATAGGTCAAAATAGGTTAACAGATATGACTACCTTATACACCTTAGACTATTCATTCTTGCTGATTTAACCTTTAATCATCATATTAGTTCTAGGCTGTTCTTGCGATTTTACATATTTGTAAGTAATTAGCTCTACTTGTGTCCCCTGTTTACTTTTGGCACGCGGAGAAATCTTTCGTTTTCAAGGATAGTGTTTGCACCAATTTTATAAAATACAAATTGTAGCATGTTTATTTTTAATCTTAATTGCGTGTCATAGAGTTTGTACACTGGCTACATTGTGCAGAGTGAAAAACATTCGGGGCGAAGAATAATTGTATAATCATATAAAGTACAAAACATTTAATGTTTTAAAATGTTTGTATTAATTTCAAATGAAATTGAAACACTGAGTGTGAAAGCATGAACATGTATTGCAACATGTAATTTCAGTGATCTTGAGCGAACAGCATAAAATCATAACAATCGAAGTAGGACGACTATTTATTTAAGTTGGAATGTACATTAGTTAGAATTCAATTCAAACATTGGGCACGAACTAATTCAAATAAAAGGAAATCATCACTTTCGACTTCTAATTTCGATGAAAGAATATATTCGCATAAACCAAGTGAAAGTTTAGAGGTTTAACGGTAATTTTTTATTATATTTACCCCTCTTGGTCTCGTTAATTCAGTCGATTTTAGTTTTAGCTCGTCGTTGTCTCTTCTGATATCTTCATGATTATTCTGGTAAAAAAGATTATATTTACAGGACCCCATATTCTAGAAAGTGTACAATATGAATATTCTTCGATCTGTTTCAACATTTCTCTAACAAACCCTTAGGTTTGGTTGGGAAATAAGGATTTTAGCATTTGCGATACACATCCTATCTGGGGCTCGGAATAAACTGGTCAGGAAGGGTCGTAGTTACGTATTGTTATAACACAAATGATAAGAAACGCTAATGCATAATAAAGGAAATGTCCAGAATATCAACCAGCAGACACCGTTCTATACTAAAACACTTGTTTCTTTGTCATCAAATATTTATGAATTTGAAGATTAAATTATGAGCCAATGCATAACGCAATTATGTGTCTATGTGCTTAATAATATTGCTTTTAACCTAAAATAATGTAATATCTGTTTCTGTTGAATCTGCCGCCATAAAACGATTTGTGCTGAATAGTTATCTCATGTGGTAAACAAGGAGTGCGTGTTACTATGTCATGTTTATTGCCTTGACATACAAGTGATAATATCGTTTCAGCTGATTCGCATTGACTTGCTGATTATACTCAAATGATTAAACAGAAATACAAAAGCGAGCTACACTTACCTTTCAGAGGTATCACCGAAGTCATCAGCAGAGGAATTGTCGGAACCTTCATGTCCGGGTGTGTTATTTTCCAGCTTTTCACTTGCTTTGTCCTGCAAATTAGTCCTTAAATCATCATTTTCCTTCCTCAGATACTTGATTGTTTCTTCCACACGGAACAACCTTTGTGCAAGTTCCGCAGTTTTAAAAGTGTTGTCTCTTTCTTGTTGTTGAAGTTTGTCCTTAAGATCTTGTATTTCTACGCGATGTTTTACCCCCATTTTTTCTATCTTCCCATCAATACGTTCGACGTGTCTCATGAGAATGGAAGTGATGTCATGAGCTGCGGATACAACAGCCAGACAAATCACAATATATCCAACAAAGTATAAATTCACCGCCATCTTGTTAAGATTGTCGCTCCAATATGTTAAGTGAACGATAAGATGATAAGACGTACAGGACATGAAAACAAAGGTGAATACATGTAAATGCTTACTGACAGATACAGTAAGACTTCACGGAAGGGACCAATTAGTAAAGAAGAATGCATGCCTCTTATAACATGATGAAGCTTAATGCTCCCATGGAAGCTTTCTGCATTAATTTCGACCTGCATTTACCTACTTTCTCTCTCAAAGTATGCCCATACATTCTATTTTTAGAGGTCGCTTTAGAGGATTTTACTGTAGTTTGCAAAAACCTTATCATAGAAAACCATCCTTGTTCTTCAGATGCCTTTACAGTGGGAGATACACTATTATTTACAATCATATGCTTTATAAATTGATTACCTGTATTTACAATTTGTAGCAAAGTCAGACGCCGAGCTATTCAGCATCTGATCGTTATCCAAACTCGTTGTCCTTGAAAGTAATAAGTGTTCAAACTTGACAAGGAGATTATCAATTTTCCATATAATTTGAATTTCGTTTGCATTGAACGGCAAAGAAAAGCGTCACTCTCACTGTTTTTATAAAATAATTTTGAAAAACAAAACAAAAAACATTATTACGTTCAACCGAGGCGAACTCTACGAAGCGTTTCTCTCATGACATTTTTCGTTCGCGAAGGCTATTTAACGGCTTGTGTCGTTTTTGAAAAAAACAAACAAAACATGTTTCATTCTACAATAAAAATAAAATGGCAAACAATGAATACAAAAGCGAATTTGTCATTCAGTAAGGCGAATGTTTGACTGTTACGAAACTTTAGAAAACGTTTTTACTATTGAAAGCACGGCAGATTTTGTTTTATATTTCATATTATCTTAACTTTTTTGCGTCTAAACTTTTAACCACATGTGAGCGCCATTTGACTTTTCTTTCTGGACACATGACTTTCAAAAACATTGCAGGACATGTAGCTTTTGCTTTTTACAAGTAAATGCTTCAATTTCCCCATTTTTCAAAAACCATTAAAAATTGAACTTTTCCTTGAAATATATATTCATCATCTTCATCAGAAGCTTTGTTTTGTTAATGAGACTAAAATAGCTTATGAGGTAATTGGTTAAATGGTTCAAATAGTCAACTCCTGTCACTGAGAACCCATTACCTCATATGCTATATTTATTTAAACAAAGAGGACATTTCAGGTCAGGGAAAAAATCCATTTTAAGTGTTTTTTTAAGATTATTACGGAAAATTTGCTCTTTAGGAGAAAATGCTCCATTTCCCATAATATTTCCAAAACTCATGTGTTCTAGATGCGTCAGAATACGTCCGTATGAGTTAATGCTAGCTTCCCGTGGTCCGTACGAACGCTACACTTGTCCATACGTAGCTGATCGTGCAACTTTGGTGAACTGAAAAAGTAATATTGGCCGACGTCACAGGAAAAGGGGCTATCGGACATATCAAATAAGCGCTGACTCAGCTCTTTTTCAGCGCTAGTATTCAAGCATCTTGTCAAAAAAATTACCATTTGTATTCATTTGAAAGTAGAATTGGATGTCCTCTAAGATTGCAAACAGTGCAGACCCTGACCAGCCG
>JAULCE010436610.1:0-17062 GCA_032359355.1 Macoma nasuta | reverse complement strand
TGGATCTGAATGAGACGCCGAGTGTCTCGGCGTCTCATTCGGATCCAAGATGTTTGCATATGTTACTACACTCGGGGTAAGGCAGTGAACGGGTCAAGGCGTATCTATGGAGTAAAGGGTAAACATTTCATGATTTCCCGTATCGTGCAAACATTCTGGTATGTGTACGTGTAATCGAAACTAAAATCAGTTTTCTTTTAAACCTTTGAAATATGCAATTTGTATGAAGTCATGAACATTAGGGAAATATGACAAATTTAGCAGCAAACAGTATTGGTCTTCCGGGAATGCTCAAATTGAAAAGGTCGATGTGTTGACACCCACACCATACTCAGGATTTCTTCTTGGAAAAGATAATCCTCTTAGTTTCCTGGAAATTGCCGTATGCTCATACACGCAGTTTCGCCGCTTCATTCTTTGAGCTGACCAATGCAAGTAACCATTGTTTTTCTAGTGAAAGTTGACTGTGTTTATTACTGCTTCGATCAATATCTGATCCGACGCCGATATACTCGGCGTCTGATCTGGGTTCAATCAGTTTGCACGTTCTGTTCGGTCGCAATTAACATTGAAAAAAGATGCTCATGTTTATAGTAAATTCATTACCATAAACTTAAAGTACAATGTCACATTTTTTATTCTGGAAAAGAAACTCATTGATTTAGAAGAACAATGTAAATTTTGACTATGTAAGACCATGGTTTGGGCAACTCTTGACACATTCTTGACCATTTTCATCAAAAGCTCTTTTAGATTTGCCCACAAAGAAATAATCTGATGTAAATAATGAGTATATAGTCAAAATGAAAATACCATTTTCGACTTTGTTTGAAAACATGTTAGAAAATGGAGTATTTGCTCGTCATTTCCCACAGTGTTTTCGAGAGAAGTCTACCAAACAAGGGCCAAAAGGCGTAAGTAAAGGGCTAAACATTTTATAACTTTCCACATCATGCAAACATGATGGTACTATTATAGAAATAAACTAGTTTTCTTTAAATGCTGTAGAGTTTGTATAAAAATGAAGCAGATGACAGTTTTAGCAGAAAACGACATTGACCTTCTGGTAATGTTTAACCCATACACTGCTTACCCCGAACCATAGTGTCATATGCAAACAGCTTAGATTCTGGATGAGACGCCGAGTAACTCGGCGTCTCATCCGGATCCAAGCTGTTTGACACTCGGCCAATACTTTTGCCCAACAATTTTGAAAAAAGGAAGCATACGATATATTGCGCATGCGCAGAATTGCTCCCGGAAGTGACGGATTTAAATTGAACATTGATGTGACAGATGAGATTGAAGAATATGTAGGCACAGTGAAAATGTCATTTTTGTTTGTCTCGTTTTGAAAGCACTGTTGGCAACTTGCTTGTTACGGGCAAATGCTCCTTATATCTAACTACAGTCGAACCTGTATTAAGCGGCCACAAAAACGAGGTATTTGAGGTATTTAAAGACAGGTGATCACTTAATGCAGAACGAAATTTATGAAAGAGCTTTCTGCATTAATTTCCTTCTGCATTAGGCGACCACCTGAATTTAACGCTCATAATGATATTTAATATGATGGACGCTCAAGACAGACCTGACTATATTGTTAAAGGCATGAAGAGGCATTACACTACGTGAAGGTGAAAGTTTACAAATGGTTTCAATAGTCGTCTGCTAAATTGTCGTCAAATGTCGTAACTATAGAATTAATGTTTAACATTTCATGACTTTCCATATTATCCCCAACATAATCGTATGTGTGATAAAAACTAAAACCAGGTTCTTTAAAATGTGTGCAATTTGAAATTGTATGAATGATAGAGGAAGATGAGAACTTAAGCAGAAAAAAATATTGGCCTTGTGGGAATGTTTAAATTGAAAATGTCACAGTGTCATCTTAACCATGCTCGGGGTTTCTTCTTGGAAACGATAATCCTCTTAGTTCTATGAAAAATTGCCGTATGCTCATACAACAGTTTCGTCTGCTTCATTATTTGACTTGATCAATACAAGTCACCGTTGTTTTTGTGGGGAAATGGTGATCGTGTACTTGGACCAAGATAGGAACTCGGCGTCTGACCTTGGTTCAACCAGTTTGCACGTTTTTTTCTTCATCGCAATAAACATTGAATAGTGGTGCTTGTAGTTTTGATAAAATCACTACCATAAGATGAAAGTACATCAGGTTTCACCGTAACAATTTAACCTCCCCTAGGAATTGATGTTTTTGTCCTGAAAACTGGACGCAGTTATTTTACCTTGTGTTTATAATGATCGATCTGAAAGACAATTATTGTAGACCCTAATCAGACTGATCCTGATTCTAATGGAGCAGTCTTATGAGGGCCTACGCTATTTCTACATGCTTAGCTGGCCGATGACTTTTGAGTATTTTTTATGAACACAAATAATGCAAATTTTAGTGCCGATCAGCCCGTGTCAGGAAGATGTCATATATGCATGGTTTTATTCCATGGACTATTTGGCTTGCTCGTTCGTTTGCCCCAACAGGGTAAATTAGTTTTTAGATGTGGATCTTGTAAGGTGTATATATTTGACATTTGCATGATCTATTTTCTACTTTTGAACACATTGTGGGAATAAAAGGTTTGCTCGTGAGGAGCAAATCCTCCATTTCCCACAATGTGTCCAATAGTTGTCTATACAGAGGCGTCAAAAGACGTAGTAATAGAGTAAATGATCCAACATTACAACATGGCACGTTCGTGGTTTAAGAAGAAAAGTGACGATTTATGATGTTGCCTGATATTTGACCTTAGGTACCTCCTGTACTTCATATGCTAATTAACGTGAGAAGAAAATACAATCCCGACGTTGATTGCTTTTGAGACACTTTGTGGATGAACATATCTGACTCCAAACAGTTTAACCATTTTCAAATCATATTAAAATGTACTCAATAGAAGCGCAACTAGGGCCTCTGCAGCGGATGGCTATTGATAACGTTGTAGGAAATGGAGCATTTGCTCGTTACGAGCAAATGCTGCATTTTCTACAATGCTATCAAAGCAAGTCAACAATGGTACATGTTTTTTCCTTTTGCCTGGATATTCATCCTTCTCTTCAGATTCATTCCTTGTGGATAAGTCTTAAAATAGCATGCGGAGGAAAAGGGGATAGCAGGAAACTACAATATCGTTGCCTTAGTGCAATAACTCAATAAGTACAATATCGTCACCTGAGTACAATAAGTCAATGAGTATAATATCGTCACCTTAGTGCAATAACTCAATGAATATAATATCGTCACCTTAGTGCAATAACTCAATATGTGTAATAGAAACTTAAACCAGTTTTCTTTTAAACTTGTGCAATATGCAATTTGTATGAACATTAGGGAAATATGACAATTTTAGCAACAAACAGTATTGGTCTTCTGGAAATGCTCAAATTGAAAAGGTCGATGTGATGACACCCACACCATACTCAGGATTTCTTCTTGGAAATGATAATCCTCTTAGTTCTGTGAAAAATTGCCGTGTTCTCTTACACGCAGTTTCGTCTGCTTCATTCTTTGAGCTGACCAGTGCAAGTCACCGGTGTTTATCTGGTGACATGTTGACTGTATGTATAACTTCTTCGATCAATATCGGATCTGACGCCGATATACTCGGCGTTTCATATGGGTTCAATCAGTTTGCACGTTTTGTTAGGTTTTGTTGACTGTATGTATAACTACTTATACTACTTCGACCAATATTGGATACGACGCCGATATACTCGGCGTCTCAAGGTGAAGGGGTTATAATAGTTTTGCACCAAGCCATCGATATATGCCCACAAAAAAAGAAATAATCTGATGTCAATAATGATCATATAGTCAAAATTAAAAGACATTGTTTGACTTTGTGTGAATACATGTTAGGAAATGGAATACTTGCTCGTCATGTCCCACAGAGTTTCGAGAGTCGTCTACCAAACAAGCGCCAAAAGGCGTATCTTTTGAGTAAAGGGTTAAACATTTTACAACTTTCCATACCATGCAAACATGATGATATTAACAATTGAAACTGAAACCAGTTTTCTTTAAATGTTGTGCAATTTGTATGACAGTTTCAACAGAAAACAATACTGGCCTTGTGGGAATGTTAAAATTGAAAAGGTCTCAGTGTCATCTAAATAAAGCTCAGGTTTACTTCTTGGAAACGATAATCCTCTTAGTTCTGTGAAACATTGCCGTATGCTCATACTCGCAGTTTCGTCTGCTTCCTCTTTGAGCTGACCAATGCAAGGTTACCATTGTCGTTCGGGTGAGATGTTAACCGAGTATATTACTGCTTAGACCGAAGTTGTATCTGACGCCGATATGTCTGGCGTCTCATACGGGTTCAATCAGTTTGCACGTTATTTTCTATCATAATAAACACTGAATAGTGATGGTAAGCTTGTATTTTTAGTATCAGATTTTACCGTAGGAAATCAGTCTCCCCGATGAATTGTTGTTTTTGTCCTGAAAACTGGACGCACTGATTTTACCTTATAGTTATCTCTTTATAATGATTGATCAAAAAGATAATTGGTGCAGACCCTGATCCTGATCCTAATGGATCAGAGTTTGATGAGGGTCTACACTGTTTCTGCAGCCCAGCTGGCCGAAGACTTTTGAGTAATTCGGCAAATAACCTTTTTCCATGCATACAATTAATGTAAATTTTAGTTTCGATATGCTCGTGTAAGGAAGATGGCATATATGGTATGGGAAACATTGTGGGGAATAGAGGATTTGCTTTTTATTAGCAAATCCTTCATAGTCGTCTGTACAGAGGCGTCAAAAGGCGAAATAATAGAGTAAATGGTCAAACGTTAAAAAATGGCACGTACGAGGTTTTAGAAAAAACGACGATATCCTTTGAAAGCCCGACAATTGTCTTCTGCGATATTTTCGTCTGGCATTTTTGTCGTCTGCTCATATTTATACATATGTATTTAACTTTCTTTGGTAGAATTAGTACAATCTGAATGTCAAACAGCTTGGAGCTTGATCAGATGCCGAGTTTCTCGGCGTCTGATCAAGCTCCAAGCTGTTTGCAAAGGTTACTACAATTACGGCTTTTACGCTACAGTCTTCCAAAGGATATGTGATGGTGTCTGATATTCCAACCTCCAGTACTTCATGTAGGCTAATTTACAATGAAAGTTTCTAACTAAACTGAAGGATAACGAGAGGAGAAAATACAATCCCGATGTTGAATAATTTTGAGAGGCTTTGTCGATGAAAATAATTATTTGACTCCAAAATGTTTAACCATTGAAAAAATATACTCCATATGATCGCATTCTAGCGCCTCTGTAGCTATTGTAAACATTGTAGGAATTGGAGCAATGCTGCATTTCCTATATTGTTTTCAAAGCATTTCAAAAATGACATGTTCCTTTTGCCTAGATATTCATCCTTTTCTTCAGATTATTTCCTTGTGGATAAGTCTAAAATAAGCATGTGGAGGAAAATGGGATACCAGGAAACTGCAATAATAATAATCGTCACCTTGGTGCAATAACTCAATAAGTACAATGACATAAAGGAGGAGATATTGAGTTATTGCACTAAGGTGACTACATGTTCGCCTGTGAAAGGTCGAGTGACAGGTGGTGATTTGTTAACTGACATAAGGCGAGTCTCCTGGGTATTTCTGTGCAGGTTTTAGATAAGGGTAGGCGACGTAAATTGCACGTTTTGTCATCAGTAGGAGTGCTTATTGATTATTCCAGAACAGCGGGGGCACTGGAATACGATTTCCCAACTCACTAAATTCATGTTTTGTGAAATAGAATTTTAGAAAGTTTAAATGGTGATCGTACAATGTAGTTTAAAAGATGCATAGCATTGTCACATTCTACTTGTTATATGACTACTACATTTACTCACAAAAATAAATATTAACCAGTGTTTTGAATACGCAACGCATTGCTCTACGGAAGCGTCCTTTGGCGACATTGTTTCAGATGACTTTTGTAAACATGGCGAGGACTAAAGCATTTGCTCACTATGAGAAAATGCATCCACTCTCACAATATTTGCAAAACCATTGAAAATCGAAAATTTCCTAGCTCTTAGACATACATCAATTTCTTTAGATTCTTTCATTGTGAATTTGTCTAAAAAAGCGTGTGGAGTAAAGCAAAATATTGCATAACTAGTCAAAGAACATCCTCTGATTGCTAGGCCTTGCCGGGTGTACAAACCAATACATCCCGACATACGGGTATGCAATCTGGCTTGTCACGTGACATGCGGGAAGTTTCATTTCGCCATTTTGTTTCGAAATAAACGCTGCTTGTGTTTAAAGTGCATACACAAAGGAATCAAATCTGTATATAGAAAATTAATACAAGAAACTAGTGCCTTATATTACTGCTGAATACGATTGACTCCATATTTTTCAGGGGCAACACATGAGGCTGTGGCGGGTGCAATATTGGTTTGGTAAACCACAGAATCAACAAAGATTATCTCTCTCAGCGCGGAAAAGCGGAAAACGGAATATGAGTTATCTCGGCCTTTGCAAACAGTGAAGACCATGATATGAGGGCTCCTATCATGGTCTGCAATGTTTGCATAAAGAACATGTTTTGTTTATTCAATATATTATCATTTGTTTCTAAAGAAACCATTTTATATCGTCTTTAGTTGAACAATTTATAGATATATACATGTACCATTACAAGTATGGCACGTTTCTCTGGAAATATGGATGTTAATATATGTTGTTATTTTACCTTCATATGATCATGTTTAGCTATAAGCATATTGTTTGATGTTTTATGCAAATAAAATGTATGTGCGAACAGCATTATACTTGAAAGATGTAATTTGTGTTCATTTTCTTGCCTAAAGATGTATCAAATGTGAGACAAAAACTTAGGATTGGTCATAAAAGCGTCTTCGTCTGTTTGTCGTTCTCAAGAATAAAGTCGTTGGTACGTTTACTCTAAAGGCAGTTAGTTTGATATTGTCACTAGTTTAAAACGTATCAAACGATGTAGTAGGGCTGATCATAATGAAATGATTGACCCTAGAGAGAGGCAATTATATATCTTAGAAAGTATGATTCTTTTATAATTGAGAATTAATTTCGAATCGTTATAACTGTCAAACGGTAGAGCTGCGTCTGGAATAAAAGGTTTTGATAAAAACAGATACATTCTGTATTATTCTAAACAAAAATAATGGATTCAATTATCATTTTCGTTTTTCCATTTATTATCTCTAAACTAGCTGGTCTACTTTTATTAAGTTGTCAGGACTATTTTTTCTTGTTTCTTTTTAATCGAATAACTCGATATTCCAAAATAATGAGAATTTCGGGTAATTCGAAATAATAACAATAGTTTACAACTTTCGAAATACTCTCAAGTCAAATCACTCATGTTTAGGTTTAGATTTTAGTTTCGATAAAAGCATCATTTCTGTTTTACTGATGTTAAGACACCGAGGCTCCACTGCAACTGACGCATGCGTAGCCCTTATCCTGCCGCAAGACAAAAACAGCTGGATTCTTGTCCGATTGATCTTTTAACTTTGAGTCTTTTGAAATTTGGTGAAACTGTTGTTCGAGAGTCAAACAACTTGGATCTGTATCAAACGCCGAGTCACTCGGCGTCTGATCTGGGTCCAAGCTGTTTGTTTAAATAAATATTTCTATTAATAATGTCGCTAAAATTTTGATCCACTACTATTTACACGCTGCTTGGCGACATCATTATGGTCGCGATCGGCATGCTAAGGACCAACAACAGCTACATTTACATTCAGAAATCCTTTTCTCTGACCCTGTGGACATATAAGCGATTGTTTTACCAAATATTAACTCAATATTGTTAATAACGGGGCTTCATTTTCAAGGATACATATTTCGCAACTTTAAGTCAGCAATGTCCTATGTTTCAACTGTAATTCAGCGATGTCCTATGTTTAGTTTCGCTGCTTACATAGCTGTACGACAAGATTATGTTGTTTTATTGTTGCTTTGTGGATACGTCTTGAATATCGTTTATTTTAAGGTTCGAAGTACCCGGAGTTCTTATTTATGTATAAATATGTGTAATAAGTAATAAAGAAGGCGTGCCGACTTCGACATAGCGGGTTTCGATGATATTTAGAAACAAAATATTATTATATCTTATCTGATTTAAGTGTGTATTGCTTATCAATATTAGCTATCACATAGAAAAGCAGACTCAGATTATTCGTCGAATTTTCAAAGAGGCATTTCATAAGGGTTTTACAATAGTTAGAAAATTATAAGACACTAAATGTTTTAAATCAGAGGTGGCTAATATGGTAGATCCTGATTGGAGACAAGACCTTCGGTCTTTGTCTACCATGTTTGCAAATAGGTCGATTTTGTAATGGCATGGCTCAAATATCGGTTGATTATTTGACTTCCACATTGCAAATAAATTTTCACCATTTCTGCTTTGTTTAGTTATTTCAAGACGACACACGCTGTTTAAAACAGACTCACATTGACAACACGTCGCCAATGAACTGCTTGAACATCTCATATTATTGAATTTGACGCGATACAAAGACAACTACGTAATGCATCATACTGACATTTCAGATTGAATGTTGAACAGTTTAACATCCAAACAAACAATGATAAAGCAGTACATATTTGTCGAATCAAACATTTTCCTTGTCAATGTCATACATTTCCCCCAGAAATTGTTTGTTTACAAAGATGTTTAAGGCAAGACTAGGTCATGACAGTTTCGTTTACAAAATTTACCTCTCGTATATTATAGACAATGTATCGTCTGTTATTATTCAGTGAGGTTTGTACTGATACTATTTGAGGTAGTTCTAATGCATAGCCGGAAGCTTTTGCTTTAGAACGTCCGGTAGTAATTAGTCGTAATTCAAGACCAAACTTGCGAAGATTTTAAAATAGTCAGTTTGCTAAAACACAGTTTTGGAAATTTACTATTGAGATTGTAGAATTGTAAAACTGACAAGTTAGAATTAATCGTTTAGGTCAAGGAGTATTAATTTCGAAAACGGACAAATCCCTAAGTGTCCATCCTTCCTGAGATAAGATATCTAAACAATTTCAAAGACATGGTGAAATGGGAAAAATGTTTAACTTCACACTTTTTTATTATTGTCATACAAGTTATTAGAAACCTTGTTTGTAACGTCGGTGTCTTATCTAGACATACACTGTTTGCAATGGCGACTTGAGAAGATTGTGGCGTGAAAGGTTTAACAAACAATATCTAGTCTGTAGTCTTGGTCGACAGAATTTCACATTCTAAGCAAACCTGTCCAAGAGCTACAAATGTTACACGTGATGATGTGATTTGTCTTTATATTCAATATAGGCGATTTTGGGATATGTTTTCTTCAAGGTTACTTGCGCGAACATTTTTCGTTGAATACATATTTTAAAAGCGTCTTCTTTTTTTGTTTCAATGTGCCATTGTTTCACATACACATAATATTGGCCATTTAAGTATTTTATTCCAAGCAATTCAATTAAGCCTTTACTTCATATGATTTTTTTGCTATTTTGAGACTCGACCACGATTAAAGTTTGTACTTACAAAAATTGTATTATTGGGAAAAATTAAATTTGATAGTTTTTTTATATTGTGAAAAACAGAGTATTTGCAAATCATAAGCAAATGCTTACTTTTTTCAATGGTCATCTGCCTAAGGCTCGTGTAATTTTTTTCAAGAGAATACCTTTATGTCGGTTAGAAGTGATACAATTTCTTGCCTTCATTATGTTCATTTATCATAAAACCCAGTTAACCCTTTACTCCACAGAAGCGCTATTTAGCGCCTCTACAACCGGTGACTATTGAATCAATTACATGAATTAGAGCATTTGCTCGAAACGAGAAAAAGCTCCATTTCCTTTGCCTAGATTTCCATGTTTGGTTTTCCAAATTCTCTAACAAGTGCATACCATGCATAAAGAAGTTCCATATTTTTACTAGCTTGTTTTGTTATGGCGATAGTAGCGCCAAAACAGTTAGCTCACATACAATTATATTGAGATTACGCCAAACACAATCTGCAAGGTTTTTTATTATATAATCAGCAGATAATTTAACATGGATTGCCTGAAATGAAATACGTTGTTATTCATTTTGTTTTCCAATTACCATAATAAAATGGCAAGATACATAAAGGACAAGTTTCAATATGTGCACAGTGTTGTCGACGGCATTTGTTAAAAACGGCCTTATTTTACTGTTAACTGCATGTAATGGAATAATTGATAAGAATATAAATCGTTACTTTTCTAAGTCTTTGACCACATTGGACTAACAAAATGGTGTAGATATTGATTATTCACCCCTGTGACTGATACTGTTTAACCCAAATTAATTTAGTTATTAGGCCACATTACACGAGAATGAGCACTTGGATAATTAAAAAAGTGAAGACCCAGATCATTTTCCTTGCTATTAATTTAATATCTAGTCATTGAAATGTCTATTGTTTGATCAATTGACATTTGTGAAGTCCTTTACAGTTGCGAACAGTACAGCTCCTGCTCAGATGCCTCGTCAGAGACGTGGCAGCTAACCTTGGTCTATACTGCTTGCAATTCCGAGTGCCCCTTTTCGCATGACGCTGGTCGTATAAGCTTGCTCATATTTAAGAAGTATTAAAAACGTTTTTATAACAAGATTCAAGATTCAAGATTCAAATATTTTATTTGTAAATAAAGGCCCCCGGCCCAAAATACAGCAAGTATACAAGACATATGTATCTGATAAATCGTAATATTAAGCTAGAAGACAATTATGGTAATTTGTATATAGCGTTTGACTTGAACATCAAATATATGAGCTATCAGTTATTTTAAATATCTCTTACCGCCAGACAAATATCGATCTATTTATGATGTACTATCGCCTAAATTCATGTTTAATATTATATTTGTATGTGCTTTCAAAGTATAGTGACTTATAGAGTAGAAACGTATCAGTTCATCTCGATATTTCAGCCCGAGCAAAACATATTTTTTAAAACAACTAATTAAGACATTTTCAATGTATCATTTCATCCTGGTATTACAGTCTTAACTGAGCAAAGCTTTTATTTACAATACAGCCAATAAAGACATTTTCACTGTCGTTTAGGTGTATTAGTTTTTTTGTATGTACTTAAAGTTGAATTATATAAAATAGCAACATAGTGCATGTACAGATTTGCCTGGCAAAGTCAGCAGTGTTTAACCCTTTCCTGTACAAATGCGTCTTATGGCGTCTTGGTATCAGCCGCTCATTGAACCTTTTGTGGGGAGTTTAACATTGGCTCGTGACGAGTAAATGTTTCATTTTCTACAATGATTTTGATAGATTTCAAAAATGCACCACACAGCCATCAATTAATCACCATACGTTTTTGTTTTCGAAACTGTAAGGGTCTTGATTTAACACCAAACTACAGATCAAACTGTTCAACATTTGGTTATTGACTCCTGAAAACAATTAGAAGACATTTCAGAAAATGCACAAGAAAGGAAGATGACAGTTTCAGCATTTGACCATCCTCGCCAAGTGATATTGATAAGTGTGAGTATGTGGTAAACATGTATGGTTAATAATGGGAAAGCGTCCGTTCTTGCCTATCTGACAATGACAGCAAATACATAATTTATCAAATTGTAACCACATGCCGTATATGAGTATATCTGATCAAATTGGGGTACTTTTATTGCGTATATTATATCCATAATCTCATATTGTCTCTTTTTTCTCGTCTGTGAAAAATAAACTACATTCTTAATGGATTAAACGATGGAAAGAACCTCCTTCTTACTCAACCAAAACATGACAAGACTGTATTACAGTTGGCATGTTAGACGTGGAATGGGCCTGGATAAAATAGTGTTGGCGGCTACTCTGATTTGATTTAATCAGGTCCTTTACTATTAGCGGCAATCTGCGACATTTCATCTTTATTTGATTTTACTGTACTGGTAGGACATTATCAATAACTATATGTCATTTATATGTCTATTGTTTTACCTTATGTGATAACTTAGTCATCGGTTTATATTTAATTAGGCTCAAAGCCGTTTTTATCACTTGATTTACATTATATCTATCATGGACAATTATATGTCTGCTCATTGAGCAAATTCTTCTTCCTTGAATTGTCAATTGCATGACATTTCAGACCTACAAAACTTTTGTATTGGTTAGTTCATGCATTATGCCCATCCCCATACATTGTTTGATCACACTGTGGTATAATCATATAAATGAACCACATATTTAAGTATATTTTCTGTATAGATATTAATCGTATAGCATGCACTCGTTCGTGTGTTTATGCTTCTTTCCTGCTGTATTCAGTTTGATAATTTATCGGGTACATGATTGTTCCAATAACTTTTAATGCTTTAAAAAACATGATTTTAATGTGTTATAGAATGAGATTTTGGCCACTTTATTAAACATATAAGACCACTTGACACATGACACTGAACAAAGCATAGCACAGTACATATGATCATGTTTTGGACGAAAATTAAGAAACAATATACCAAACAAGGTCACTGCCAATTGTATATTCTCTGATCAGATGCTTCCATAGTCTGCTGTTAGACACATTCCAAATTAAATCTATTTTAAAATATAAACTATTAAAACTGCTATCTTTCTCATTACCCAGAAACAATTTGTTTGTTAATAAAACATCTATAATCGGGATCAACAAGATGCGAACAATAGACAATGTTTATTATACATATGTCACCAAGACTCATCGTTGATTTTCATATTTTCTTTCTTTACCTTTATACCAATAGTCAAGACTCTGGCGATGTATGCACACAGCTAAGATTATGATCAGATGCCATGTGCTTTCAGAGAGTAACGATTTGGTCGGTACTCATAATCTAACCACAACAGAATATCATCTGAATAACATTCAGCATTGTTAAATAAACAGAAATCGCTATTTTCCCATGACACCGGTCTCATATGATGTAATATAGAGAGTTTTTATAGTGTCGACGATGGGATTATTGCATTGTTGCATGATCATTGGTTTTTCCGCATGAAGCTGTTGTCTTGTAAATTATTGTCAGATCATGAGACGGTGCAGACAACCCGGAGGGAGTAATTTCTGGAGAAAGATATCGTCTATATTCAACAGATTTGAATATTGTCTTTGTTGGGATTTTATTGGTGACAAACACTGTGCAAAACAATATAACTGTCATCGTATGATAAACATGGTTAGTTTTCTTTTCATGTTTTTGTCCAGACATGATTACTGCCCAAATTACTCTGAATCTTCGGCCAACTGAACATAAACAAACAGGTAGACCCTGACTCCTGTACGGACAGTTTGATCCCGGTTAACCCTATTTGCATGTCTTAAAACATGTTAAAACACAGTTCTAAAACCAGCTCTTCAGGAGTTTACCATACTTACAGTTAATCCCTGTAATTGCCGAATACTTATCGTAATTAGTACCACCAATGACTAATTTCCAACATGACCATGTGATTATAAACACCTATGAATGACTTTTATGTAAATAAATATACACATTCATGTATTGTTGAAAGCACTGCTTTGTAACATCCTTTGATTATATGATATGATATAGCTATAGACTATATGCGGTGTTTAACGGATTAGAATCGTACACAATATTGGAACAAATAAACCCTTATCCTGCCGCCAAAAATATTTTCCCTCTACTGGAGCGCTTAACCTTGTTCGAATTTGGGGAAACTGTTACCCGGTTGTCAAACACTTTGGGTTCAGATTAGACGCCGATTTAGATTGACTTCGACATTACTTTGGCTGCGATCGGCATGATGAGGGTTAAATATGTGTTCGAATGCACGTCCAACCCAGGGACGTCAGTAATACAGTTCGTGTACCTTTTACTCGTAAGTGTAATACACTGTATCCATTAGTTTTAAAGAAAAATGATAAACAATACGTATACCGAACGACGCTGTAGGATATTGATTCTTATTACATTGCAAACAATGCATGATTATATCAGTTTTCCCGTTTAAAACAATACATATTGTGCGGAAATAATCAGTACGGAGAAGTGTATATTTAAAAATAGTGTTGACTTACACGTGCATAACTTGCTTAATTAGGTCACACACTTTATTCACATAACACACACAATCAAAATATTGCGTTTTGCTGTATAGAATTTATGTAAAGTATTGTTGGAGTATTACCACTTGGCAAACCTGCAAATAATGTAAAGCCCTTTATGGCCTAGTGGTATAGTCGTTGCCTTATCAAACCAGAAATCACGAGTTAAAGTCTTACAAAAATACTATTTTTTCCTCGAAACATGTACTTTTTATTTTTCGTCGCATATTTTTCTCATTAAACTTATGCAAACAATCATTTCATGGTTATTTCATGCTGAAACTATTTATAAAGAAATCAATTAAAAAGAGAGAAGAAAAAAGAAGTACAACACAACATAGATCTATACAAAACAACAAAATTATGTACAGACAAAAAAGAAAGATAAATTATTATCATTACGAAACACACAGTAGAGTTAAAAATGAAGTAAAGAATTATAAAAGGTGATTTCCACCGGGACTCAAACTTGCGATCCTGTAGTAAAAAGTGAATCTTAATAGCCTCACACTCTATCCACAAGTCGTATGTTAGTATATACATGTATATACGTAAGATCGATTAACCATTTTTTATTAACATCTTGTGTTTGTACACAAGTTTCGTAAACAAATGGCAAACCTAATTAAATGCTCTATAGCAAACAGTGTATACCATAATAAGACGCCATAGCTAGTTGTTTGTGTCTACACTGGTGTGCAATGCCTTAAGGTTGAACACTTATATACAAAATCATAAAACATAAATTAAAATAAAATGATGTTACACTGGCTGGCGTGGCATTCGAATTAGGAGTGTTGCCTTGTTAACTTATCAATGTGATATATTGCTTCAGGTTTCAAAAATACAATTCTGTTTTGTAATACTTTACACACATAAATCATTTAAATCACGTTTTGAGAATACGCAGTAAAATATAACGCAAGTAATCGGCTTTTAAGTAGAATGAAACGTTTCTTAAAGTTGAAATGCATAACAAGCTGAATGTTATAGCTGTCTCGGCATTATAATGTTATCACTTCAGCACTAGTGGTTGGAAGTCTTCCTCTTCTAGTTTCAAGTCATGCGTGCGGGCAAGCTGGAATAGAGTCGAATTGATAAAACAACAAACACTTAATACTTTGAACTAAACAGTATGTTTATAAGTTGATAATAAGATAAGCATAACATAAGTGGTGCACGTGTATGTACCAATAAACAGAGACAACGATGTATGTTCGTACAGACACAAAGTCAATACAAATCTACAAATGTTACTTCTTTCATTTGTTTCTTCATGAGGTGTGTTAACTCGACTGCCGCTGAGGCTAGAAGGCGACTAAGTTGATGGTATCTGAGCGGCAAAGTTCGTTGTCGTGAGTGCTTTTCATGAATTCTCATTCTTAAAAAATAATACTTGTAGATAACCAGTTTTCAATTTGTATCAGATATGAGTAGCACAAAGCATGTAAGTAAGCACACATCTTGGCGCATCTTATATTCGTTTATATCTTGTTTGTCCGATCGTTACGGGCACAATAAATAATAGGAAGGCGTTATTGTTAATTGTTATAGAATAAAGCTGTAAACTATTCCCGTAGCTTAACGATACTATCGAGTATAAATTTTCAGTTCCCAGACTTATATATCTTATTGCGGGAATTTTTCATGACAATGACATTTTCACTGACACCACTTTGACCTGATTCAGAAAACCAAAGATAATATCTACAAATAGAGTCAAGCCTCAATTTATATCGCATTTAAGTTTTCATCGCAACTTATAGTTGAATTACCAGTCATATCTAGTTACGATTGCTGCTGTAACTGTTTGATTAAACGATCTGTAGCTTTTGAGGTGTGCTGCTTCCTTTTGTATGGTATCGGCAAAAGTACGGTATGTTCATTACAAATGTAACGGAAACGGATGAAGGGTGAATCACATTTTTTCAGGAGTATTTATTCGGAGAATTATATGCATTATCTGTCGATAAATCAGTCTACTCAGTCGCAATATAGGACGCCTCGATCAGTCGGAAACAAGTGCAACAACTTTGTCGTGAATGCTATATTTCAATATCAGTTTGATTGATAGCATTTGTTTTAGAAGAAAGAGTTGAAGGGTTCTCAAGACTAGCTAAAAATAGAAACTTTGAAACGGACGCTGTGCTGTTGAGCTCTCGCAAACGCGTTCAAGTATGTTTCACTTTTGTGAAGAAAACGTCTATTTGTGCGATACTGTTGGTGAAACCACATATGGATTGTTGTCATTTAAGAGTGAAAATATGCTTATAAGTTCGGGATGTACCGATCGGCAAGAGGAATAAGTGAGTTGCAAAAGGATCCTCTCCCTGCTCCCTCCCTAGTTGATAATATGTACACACAGCTTGGAGCCGGATAAGACGTCTTATCCGGCCCAAACTGTTTGACACGTTTAGTAACACAATTGATATTACCGTATCTGTCTAACGTATATTAAGTTAGCCTGTATATGTGTCACGTCCTGCGAAAAATTGCCTTAAGGGTGTGCCGAAATAAAAACTAAGTGCGACGTCTGATCAGGGTCTTCACTTTGGCAGTCGTCCAGATCTTATTAATATCCATTCAGTTTGATTCAGGATTATTGGTATAATTCGATTATGATTCTTATCTTCACACCCATATTCAGTTTCTCCACCTCAGACATTACACTCGACTTTCATTACAAGACTAGTTTTTCCGACATTCTGATGAGAGATATTCGTTTTGTTGGAGACATCACATGTACATGTACATTCAAGTACACCCCAGTGTTGCTATGAATAGCACGGGAATAAAATAAGCGCACACTTGCCTTAACCCCTTCACTGCCTTACCCCGAGTGTAGTAACATATTCAAACAGCTTGTATCCGAATGAGACGCCGAGTAACTCGGCGTCTCAATCGAATCCAAGCTGTTTGACACTCGGCCAATGGTTTTACCAA
>JAULCE010435499.1:0-17066 GCA_032359355.1 Macoma nasuta | reverse complement strand
ATATTGTCTGCAGGAACCTGCAGACAATATGGCGTCTGTATAGACCGTCTATCTTGTCGGAGATGATAAGAGTAATCGCCCTGGATTTAAGTGGGCGCGGCTTCAGGCGCATCAGCGATCCGCCAATTGAACATCAAATAAATTAAGTTGTCTTTTTTTTGTATCATAGCTGTGTGTCTTAAGTACGACAATTATGTGCAACTTGAATCTAATAATTCAGATGCCGAGTATCTAATTTAACCACAAGCCAAATATTCGTTCGGTGTCTACATACTGGTTGGAAATTGTTACATAAGCCCACAGAAGCTGTTTTTTGTTTAGTTTTGTTTCATGCCAAAAATTCTCATCTTAGTTGTCAAATTTATGATCGTTGACCAAACATGTTTTGACTGTTTCGTATAGCTATGTATATCATTCTCAGCATGATTGACTGATGAGGTATTTCCCGTGTTTGGTAAAAGTGTGTTCGCTTTGTGGGCCTCAGTTTCTTTCGGAGCTTCACAGAGTGTTCTATGGCTATGTGCATCACCACCACCACCTTAAAACAACGTATTCATCATCAGAGCATGAATATAAGTATACAACTGTATATATCTGTTTTAGTGCATTCGATAAATTAACCATGTACTACATGGGTATTTTAAGACGTACCCTTAGTAAAAGTATGGAAGATGGATGAATATATAGGCAAAAGGAAAGTCCCATGAATTTATGATTAAAACTATTGTAGGAAATTGAGTAAATGTTTCATTCTCTCAATCGTTTTATTAGTTAATTTGCTTGTAGTGCATGCTGGAGTAAGAACTCATCCTATGAATACATAGTGTTTAGTCAACACTGTTTGAACATAGTTTCAACGTAGAAAGTGTATTAAAGCAATGTTAGACAATGTTGAACTAATGGTGTGTGTTTTGCCGGATTTATTTGGTTTAACTCTTTCAATTGTGGATATTTTATGCAATGCATATCTCATCATGAATTTTATCTATTAAGATATAATAGTAATTTTCATATGAAATAATGTAAAATGGATATCCAATAGGAAGTCTTCTGATCTGGGTCTACACTATTTTCAAAGGACGACTATACACGTTTCCCACCACTGAAAGGGTAAAGGGTCATCCCTCGCATCTCATAGGTAATGGCAGTCTTCGGCCTCCCTGAGAAATATCTTCAATTAAGGTTAACTTTGGATTAGTCTATAACAATAACTTACTACTGTATTAAAAGTTATCTGTGGGAGGGGCGTATGGTGTAAACCCTGATCCGATTGCTTCATATGGTGCAGTCTTATTAGGATATACAGAACATTGCCATACTCTGCCTTACAAATCGGCGTCAGATCAGGGGATTTTCTTATTTGCAACATTTATTCCGAAATATAAGGGTTTCGGAAAGGCAAAATTTATTTAATTATGTCTGAAAGTGTTAAATCTTATCACGCCAATCGCGACCATAGTGATGTCGTCAGCCAGCTTAGACCCGGTTCAGATGTCGAGTAGCTCTGCGTTTTATCCGGATCCAAGATGTTTAACACACAGGCAACAGTTTCATCAACATTTCAAAATAATGCAGAACCTGATCAGATGCCGCGTACGAGATACGCTGTCTGGTCTGGGTTTGAACTGTTTGCAGGATGCTGAATCTCACACTTGGAGAAACGGTATTATTTTTCACCAGCCTTTACCACGTAAAACACTGAACACTGAATATCTGTTCAAAAGGATTTAAACCTGAACAGAAAACGATTTAATCAAAATCAATCTGCCAAACTGGGTCTGGTCGGGATCTATGCTATTCTTTCAATCCTTTGTCTCTTTATTACTATTTATTTTCTAAAACCTTTATTGTCTGAAAATGAGGGAATATGATGAATTTTAAAAATTGAAACAGAAAATGACTCATTATAGATAAGACATATAGTACACGGAAAAAAATATAAATCACTATTTTATTTAGATTTACAGCATATTTTATTTATAAGAAGGGATTGATTAAAATACAGTATAGATCTAGCAAAATACGGTAGTTAGTAACAAATTAAACATGCGTTGGTACCTTTAAAACTATTGTCGAAGCATATTGCATATCTATAAAATCAACAAGCATATCCGAAGTTCTAATCATTATGCATATCCAAATAATCACTATGTATAGCCAAAGAATCAGTATAAAATTGGCCAAGACCTGCCTCCTGAGGTAGCTACCGAGGGAAGTCTACACTTTTGCCATTTCTCTGAAATGGCTTTATTTTCTCCTCTACGGTTCCATACAGAACAAGCCTTTTTCTCCACATATGCACCTTTTAACGAATCTGTAAATGATGACTATTGATAAAATTGTAAGAAATAGAGCACTTGCTCGTAACAAGCAAATGCTCCATAACCTCCAATGAGTTCAAATCAATTTAAAAATGCCATTTGACTCTTGCCGAGATGTTCTAATTTTTCACCAAAGTGTTTTTGTTGATTAGTCTAAATGAGCTAGTAGGGGAACTCAGTAATCTGTGATTGACCAAATTTGCATAAGGTGTTTCCCTTCGTTGGCAAGGGGTGCCATCTGAGATTGACAAGGTTTGTAAAACGTGTCTCCCTTTAAAGGCAAGAGAGGTAACTTGTGATATGCTACGTTTGTGTCTCCTTATGTTGGCCAACAGGGAAATTTACCTGTGATCGACAGAGTTTGTAAGTGTAGTGTCCCTTTGCAGGCAAGGGGAAACATCTGTGATTAACTAAGTATGTAAGAAAAATCTCTCTGATCAGGCAATGGGAGATAGCCAGGGCTAAGCTTGTTAGTCATCTCACTTTGCTGGCAAGTAGAGTAACCCAAGATTGACCAAGCTTGTAAGTTGTCTAATTTTATTGGCCAACAAGGGATGTAGCAAGGGAGGAGTTTTGTGATTTGACTAAGACTACAATGGTTGTATCCCGTCAAAGAGTATTGTTATTGTTCTTGCAGGACAACCCACATACAAAACAAACAGCAACCCGAACAGCACAGAAAAAAGTATTTTTTCAGCAACTTCCTACACGCACACACACACACATGCTCGTGAGCCCAAACTAACTCTACATATAGAAGACACACATAGACAAAAAATAGACATAAATCAAGGGTGATGATAGGAGTACCGCATTGGAACGAACAGTTGCAAACACGCCACTGGGGGTTTAAACCGGTTTAGGGGCGCCCAACCTCACTCTTATCCCACCATCAACCAACCAGACGTACAGAGTAAATAAACGGTATCCCCGTCCGACTGCTCCACAACATCAGTGATGGAATATCCAGTAGTATAATATATGTAAAACAGATTTATTAACAACATGGACTGTTTTCGCCAATCATCAAATGTACTCAATGACTTGTCAGAAGTCGGAGTAACTGTAGAGCAGCCATATCAAGGGCACGACAGAACAGGCACAATACAAATATCCGACATACTCCGTTTCCGGCTTTCAAATTAGTTTTCATAGAGTATTATGACCTTCCTGTCGTCGCACCAGCGAATAGGGAAGCGTAATGACCAAATGTAAAAGGTTTGACAGCCAAACATGCAGTGCGTTGCAATGTCGTTGAATCATAGCCCTTTTTAATGATTTTATTTTAATAAACAAAGAGTGAAAATATGTACGTCCAGCTATTTTCCGAAGCTTGTAAATCACATCACCATAGAACTCTGGGTGTGTAATACCTGGACACAGGAGCGCCTTTCAATTATATTTATAATTGCTAGTGAGAGAGATCTTTCGATAACAGAATTTAGAGAAGGTTTTACGAAGTTTGTGATACTAGTATCTTTGCGTGAGGAGCTTCTCAGAAATAACACGATTGCGATCACTGAAACCCTCAACGGAAGAACAGGCTCTAGCGAAGCGAATAAGTTGTGAAATGTAAACCCCGTAGGATGTAGGACGGGGAACATCTCCGTCAAGATGAGGATAATCTACTATTTTGAAATTAAAGTCATCTCTTTTATCATAGATTTTAGAAGAAACAATTCCACTCTTAATAAAAGGTCTAAATCAAGAAAGGCTGTTAAAATATCTGAACTGTTAGCTTTATATAATTGAAGTTCTCTCGGATAAACTGAAGTACGCATTTTGTCAACATAGGGGTTATTATCTATGTTAAATCTGTCATCCAAATATCGAAATTTATCATTAAAAGCATGTATGACATCTGCCTGGCAAATCCAGTTGTATAATATATGTAAAACAGATGTATTAAAAACATGGACTGTTTTCGCCAATCATCAAATGTACTCAATGACTCGTCAGAAGTCAGAGTAACTGTAGAGCAGCCATATTAAGGGCACGACATAACGGGCACAAAACAATTATCCGACATTCTCCTTCCGTTTCCGGCTTTCAAATTAGTTTTCATAGAGTATTATGACCTTCATGTCGTCGCACCAGCGAACAGGGAAGCGTGATGACCAAATGTAAAAGGGTTGACAGCCAAATATGCAGTGCGTTGTAAAATTGTTGGATCACTGAACGGAAAAACAGGATCTAGCGAAGCGAATAAGTTGTGAAATGTAAACCCCGTAAGATGTAGGACGGGGAACATCTCCATCAAGATGAGGGTAATTTTCTTTTTTGAAATTAAAGTCATCTCTTTTATCATAGATTTTAGAAGAAACAATTCCACTATTAACTGAAAGGTCTAAATCAAGAAAGGCTGCTGAAATATCTGAACTGTTAGCATTATATAATTGAAGTTCTCTCGGGTAAACTGAAGTACGCATTTTGTCAAAGTAGGGGTTATTATCTATGTTAAATATGTCATCCAAGTATCTAGATGTATCATTAAAAGCATGTATGACATCTGCCTGTGAATCTGGGTTTAAACCTAACATGAAAGCTCTCTCATAGCAGTACAAAAACTAATCCGCGACAATTTATGCACAATACGTACCCATAGGAATATCAATTATTTGACGATAAATGACATTCCCATAACGTACAAAACTGTTATCAAGAAAAAAGGTGAGTGCTTTACAAACTTCGGAGCAAGTCCATAGAGTGAAACGCTTAACTTGTTCATCTGTAAAGAATGCAAGTTCAATATTACACGCGAGAAAAGATCTTTTTTCTCTTTCAAAAGTCTTCTTAATTAATTGAGTAAGTTTATCTTTAATAAGGTTATGTGGAAGAGTATTGTAAAGTGTAGAAAAGTCACAGGTGCTAAGTGTGGATGCTAGATACCTTTTATTTTGTAGTTTACTTAAGACTTCATTAGAGTTGTTAATTGACCGAAATAGATTAAATCCCGAATTCTGATAAGCCTTGTCCCAATAAGATTTCACGTGCTCTTTAATTTTAGTTAGAAAAAGATGTTAATAGTAATGACAGTTTAGTAGTGGTACATGAGCTTGAATTTGCAATGAAACGTGCTTTGTATGGTTTCTTATGAAGTTAATGTATCCAATATATTGTTGGGAGCTTGTGTTATGTAATTTTTACATGGGCTCTCAGTTGTTCACACTTAGAAACATATTCTGATATTATTGAACGCTCAGACATCTGAATCGAAGTATACGATTTAGTATTGATACTTTCCTGAGATAAAACATTAATATAATGTTATCGTCATATAATGATCACATAATTAGATGCCTTATCAGCGGGAACCAAAAAATAGTTAGAATGTAGATCTTGAAATCCTTTCTTAAGATGGCGGTATGAAGTTCTAGGTCTTGGCGGAAGAACCTGTTCGTTGGAACTGTAGGAAGTAATACGTGTTTCTATTATACTAAAAACTTGCTTCTTCCATTCTGAAAGAGCATTTAACTCAGCATGTTCTCGGCGACACCATTTATTACAAAAGTCTTGCATAGACTCTGCAATTTTAACACGGCAAGAATCAAAATCTATAACAGAAGGTAATCTAAGTTTTGGGCCTTTAGTAAGTAAATTCATAAGCCGTTAATCTTTGATAATGTCATATTTGCCAGTACTTATATGGCCAACCGGAGAGTAACAAAATTTCAAAGATGCACACTCACAGCTAGCCGGTGACTTTTCCTCAATCTTTAAATCTGAAACAATTTTATTGTAATTGAAAATAATACTTCTGATTGGTTTGTTATTTTTATAGCAGATAATCGGCGGCTCTGTAATTTTGAAGTACTTGGAAATAGACTCAACTAAATTTTTATCTCTAAATATGCTTTGTAGTTCAATAAAATTAATACCTTTGTTTATGAAAGGAATTTTCAAAAAGGTTCTTGTATGATCAGATGCGGTATCAATATGGGGCCTGAGGACATGCTGAGTATAACTTTGAACTAAAGAAGCAGTGCCATTGAAAGGATCGTTGCGAAAGAATATTTTATCAACCTGCTCGCCAATCTCCCTTAACGCTGATATAGATACAGAAAAAAGCCGAGAAAGCATGATATGTTTGCCAGATGCTAAGCGTAAGTTATGTAAATTCAAAATAGACAGCTTAAGTTGCGATTTTCGTTTAACATTTCCATTTTTACGAATGCCATGTGACCTAGATGTACTATTTCTAATACAAAAAATAGAAACTATGTTAATAGTAGGATCTTCAGAAATGTTACCCGTCTGATAGATATTATCATTTAAACCTAAAGGAAACGGTGTTTGTATTTTTTTAATCCAATCGAGTTCAGCAATAAACCTAGATTTCGATTTGAAACTATTTGTGGCAGTACTGTCGTAGGATAGGTGTTCCACGGGCTGAATTAAAACATCTCTGAATGAGTGTCCAGATTGTCGAAAATGTTGATATAAAAAGTTCCTGAGTTTTTTAATGCGGCACTGGTATGTATGTTCGCGGAATCTAGTTTTCAAGCCGCAACCTGTTTGACCAACATACTGGATACCACAGTTAGGTGCATTTCAAGTTAAAACATAAATGATATGAGCAGTGTTAACTCTTATCCCGACGCCGAAAAATAGACCGCTGAATTCTGGTCTACTTGATCTTTTCACTTTGTTCGATTCTCTTGAAATTTGGTGAAAATTGCGCGCGAGTGTCAAACAGCACGGTTCCGGACCAGACGTCAACTTACTCGGCATCTGATTCGGGTCTAAGCTGGTTGACGATATCACTATAGTCGCGATCTGCGTGATAATGGTTAACTCTTTATTCAACAGTTTAATCGCCTTCAAAAGGACTTTACCAGCTCGTAACAGACTCTGGGGCGACCACAAGGGTACCTTTTCCAATGATTACCAGCGTGGTCACACTCAAAACTTGCTTCGAGCAAGTAAGGTTCTCGTGTGGGTTTTATAAAGGTTTTATCCACGATGTTTTTAATTTAGGCTCACCTGGCAGAGAGTGCCAATGTGAGCTTTTGTGATAGTCCTGTGTCCGGCGTCCGTCGTCATGTGTCGTGTGTCGTCAACAATTTACTTAAAGATCCCTTGAAACTACATATGCAAAAAAATATCAAACTTGGCATAGATGCTCCTTAGATTGTCCCCCATAATTTCCATGGCAACCAAAGTGAAAAACTTAAAAGAATCTTCTTCTCCAGAACCACTGGCCAAGATGGAATGATATTTGGCAGAAATAGTGTTTAGGTGGCCCTCCACGAAGACTGTTTAAATCATGATGATATCTCAAAAAACATGCCCGTCAGAGGGTGGGGAAACTTTTCAGTAGTGTGCCTATTTAGATAACTTTGAAAATCTTCTTCTCTGAAACCACTGGCCAAATTTAAATAATATTTAGTTGAAATAGTGTTTAGGTGTCCCTTTACCAATATTGTTTGAATGATGATGATATCTCAAAAACCATGGCCACCAGGGGCGGGTGCCAGTTTTCCTTATATGGGTATATAGAAAAAATTGAAAATTTTCTGTACCAAAACTACTGGTCCGATTTCAAATTCATTTCACAGAAATGCTCCTCGGGTGAACCTTTACCAAAGTTGTTCAAAGAATCATGATATGTCAAAAATTATGGACGCAAGGAGCGGGACCAGTTTCCCTTATATGACTATATAGAAATATTTGAAAATCTTCTTCTCTAAAACTTCTGGTCCTATTTTCAAATTTATTTCACAGAAATGATCTTTAGGTAGATCTCTACCAAAGTTGTTCAAATAATAATAATATGTCAAAAAACATGACCGCCAGGGGCAGGGACAAATTTCTTATATGGCTGTAAAGAAAGCTTTGAAAAAGTTCTACTCTAAAACAACTGGTCTTATTTTCAATTAATTTTACAGAATTAATCCTTAGGTGGACCTCTACCTAAGTTGTTCATAGAATGATGATTTCTCAAAAGCATGGCCGCCAGGGGGCAAGGCCAGTTTTCCTTATATGGCTATATAGAAAACTGAACAGCTTCTTCTCCAAAACTACTGGTCTTATTTATAATTAATTTTACAAAATTATCCTATGGTGGACCTCTACCAAAGTGTTCAAAGAATGATGGTATGTCAAATACATGTCCACCAGGGGCGATGCCAGTTTTCCTTATATGGATAAAAAGAAAACTGTAACTGTTCTTCTCCAAAACTTCTGGTTCGATTTCAAATTAATTTCACAGAAATTATCCTTGGGTGGACCTCTACCAAAGTTGTTCAAAGAATTATGATATGTAAAAAAACAAGGACGCAAGGGGCGGGGCCAGTTTCCCTTATATGGCTATATAAAAAACTGAAATCTTCTTCTCCAAAACTTCTGGTTCGATTATCAAATAAATTTCACAGAACTGATCCTTAGGTATACCTCTACCAAAGTTGTTCAAAGAAATATGATATGTCAACAAAATATGGCCGCGAGGGTCAGGGCCAGTTTTTATTATATGGCTATATAGAAAACTGAAAAATTTCTTCTCCAAAACAACTGGTCCGATTTCAAATTAATTTCACAGGAATTATCTTTGGGTAGATTTATACCAATTTTTTCCAAAGAATTATGATATTTAAAAAAAATGGACGCAGGGGCGGGACCAGTTTCCCTTATATGGCTATGTAGAAAACTTTGAACATCTTCTAAAAAAAAACTACTGGTCCGATGTCAAATTTATTTCACAGATATGATTCTTGGGTGGACCTCTACCAAATTTGTTCAAAGAATTATGATATGTCACAAACATGACTGCCAGGGGCGTGCCAGGTTTCGTTGTATGGCTATATAGAAAACAAAACAGCTTCTTCACCAAAACTACTGGTCCAATTTCAAAATGATTTCAAAGAAACAAACCTAATGTGGACTTCTTGCATAGTTGTTCAAAGACTTACGATATGTAACAAAAATGGCCACCAGGGGCATGACCAGGTTTTCTTATACATCATTAGCATAATGATTATTTGCAATTGTCCTGTTGTAACCCTCTAATCAGGTGAGTGATATAGGACCAACATGGTCCTCTTGTTTTTTAAGTATGCCTATGCCTATATCATATAAAATATACCGTCAAACAGGCAGTCTAAGCAATTAACTTAAAATGGAAAGTGTTTCCTCTAACGAAAGTATGTTAAAATTTCACCTGTAAGGACATAAATCTGTGGAAATCGACCAGATACGCCCTCTGTAACGAAATTACGCATGGACGTCAGAAACGACATGGCTGATTTTGGCGGGTAATTCGGTGAATGTTTAAGTTTTAACGAGTTTTTGACATGATTTTATCAACTAACAAAGTGTTAACTCAATGATGACACACGTCTTCTGTAGACCACAATGAGATTTTAGTGATCTGGTCGATTTTAGTTTCAGTTTAAGTTGATTGTTTAGACTATCTGTTTGACGGCGCTTGATAGATTTTTTGATAGATCAAGTGCCTGTGGTTTTATCGCATGAATTCCATCATACCTTGTAAGTTGTGGCGTCTGATCCGGATCCAAGTTATTTTATAGTACAATGTTTTTGTTTTTGTTTTTAAGGCAAGTTTCAGTGTTTTTATGAACGAGTATGGGCGCAGTCTGGTGTAGGTTGATTTAAGACCGGAATGGCCTATTCAAATGTCAGTGGACAAAAGTGTATAATGTTGATATCATCAGTCGTACAATCTATCAGATGAACGAACTGGAACATAAATCAACATACGTCAGACTGTAGGGCTACATGGAAGGGATTATCTCTGGAAGTTGAAAGACCCATTGTTCACTCTAGGTTGACACTCACATACGTGCAATGCTGATGTGGTTTAATACTATAACACCTATAAATAGACGGGAGCACTTGCATTAAGAAAGACCTCATAAAGAGCTCATAGTCTCGCGCATGCGCAATACCTCGAGATTCACCGTGGAGAAGTCATTTGTTTATTGGACGTTGGAGAGATCACATCGGAGAGGTATATGTATTTAAAGTTCACCATTGGGTAGGGAAAGAACCTGACCTTCAATGTCCGCGAGTACCTGTCGGGGTCTACATGTCAGCTCTGTAGACCGTGTTCTAAAAAAACAATCTATGATGTCATTCTATTTTAGATATTTACGGTATGACGTCATAACAGCCGCGAAATCCTTTGAAACACGCATACCTCCATTTATGCAAATGAGTTACTATATTTAGTAACAACATGGCCGCAGAAAACGTAAGCCGAAACCTCGCTGGAACCAACTCTTCTGAGCCTGAAAAACTGGTCGGAAAAATCGGAACCCTCCTACCCTGAGAAATATTGAGAAAATGTTTTGATCCGCGAATGTCATATGCAAACAAAGTTGGATCCGGATGATTCGCCGAGTGACTCGGAGTCTCATCCGGTTCCAAGCTGTTTGACACTCAGTCATTTTTTGTCAAGAACTCAGTGAATCAGTGCAGTTTAAAAATTAAGAAGACGAAATACTGCGAATGCGCATAATTGCCGCGGAAGGAAAGGGGTTAAACCCTTATGCGTAGATGGCGTATGCCGGCGCCCTTTCGGGACCGGTTACATCGCGAAAAAATAGAGGACATCCGACTCAAGGTGTATTTTCTCCTTTTTCGGCGCCAATTCTATAATTGTCGGTTGTTGTTTTACGGATCAAATAGTTTAACGAAATATATAAACCGACATGAATATCATAAGCGTTTACTGTTTTGTTCCCATTTAATTTTTATATCTAACACGGGAAAGGAATTTGTTTGCCAAAAGTGAAGTTCCCGATAAAGAACTGTACGGCGCTTTTTGGCTACATGTACTAAGAGCCGGAGTACTTCGGAAAAGCCAACGTTTATTTAACCATTTCTGTTATTTGTTTCGTTGAAATATTTGTTCTTAAAGCACAACCGACTTTTAAACTTGGTGGCGAGTGGGATAATGTTATAGAATCATAGACAAGGGTGCATACCAAATAGTTTTTGCTATACAATAGTAATTCAGTAATCGAAGAGCCCGATGAAAATTTGACAGGCTGAATATGGGGAAATAAATCTGCATTGTACACTAGCCCCCGTTTTGGAGAGGCGTCGTATGAAAAGACCCTCGATTTGAGAATCGGCCCCCGATCTAGGAATCGGCCCCTGATCTGGGACCTACCCTCGATCTGAGTCTAACACATATATGGGCCATGTCACGCGAAAAGGGGCACTCGGACATAGCAAACAGTGTAGCCCAAGACCAGCCGCCACGTCACTGACGTGGCGGCTGGGCAGGGTCTGCACTGTTTGCAATCTTAGAGGACATACAATTCTTCCTTTAAATGAATGAAAATGGTAAATTTCATGACTAGATGCTGGAATAATTGCGCTGAAAAAGAGCTGAGTCAGCACTTTTTTTACATGTCCGAGTGCCCCATTTTCGCGTGACGTGGCCCATATTTGATTCATTCTAATTTATGCAGAAATAGAACTAAGTGGCAAACATGGTTGATCTTAGATCAGGGTCATGTGTAGCAGGGCTTTAACTTAATCCTGACTGTTAAGTTTTTCCTTCATTTATACACATATTTTCACTTTTACAAAAAGTGTAGACCCAAATCAGATGGCTCTTACAAGAGCTGTCTGATCAGAGTCTGTTAAGTTTGCATATCTGATCTGTTTGGTCCTAGTCCAACCTTTTTGCAATGGAAAAGAATTGCTTTTATCGTATTGCGTACTATAATACAATAGCTGATTAATATTTCAAGGGGGTGCATCATAACATAGATATTCATGGAGTAAAGGGTTAAATAAGTCAATTATTGTCAGAAAACCCACTGCTGATGTGCAAAGAGTTTCTTGACACCTCATCTGGATCAACACTGCATGAAAAGCAGTCAAATATACAGTGTATTATTTGATGTATTGGTAAGAAAACTATTGGAATGTAGCTTAATGAATATGATTGCATTTTTTCAGGAAAGTGTACTCCATGGATCTGTTTCTGCTGCCTAAAGATATTCGCTGTCGACTTGTGTGTATTCTTCTTGGTGCTGTGAAAATTGATAAAGACACAAAAGAGGTGAGAGAATTAGATGGGGGCTGTTAGTTTGCCTTATGGTCAGCTCTCCTATAGGAACTGTCTGATTTGGGCCTACAGTGTTTGCAGACGACATAAATAGGCGTACATATTGAGAAAAGGTTTAACCCCTAGCCCGCCCCTAAAATTGCCGTCTGCTAAATTTGTTGTCTGCTTCATTTTTAAATGTTGTTTGATTAACTTAAAAATTGGTGAAACTATTGTCTGAGTGTCAAACAGCTTGGATCCTGATCAGACGCCGAGTTAATCGGCGTCTGATCCGGATCCAAGCTGTTTGAAAAATCACCTCAGTCGTGAATGGCGGTCTAGGGGTTAACCCTTCACTCTATAGATACACCTATTGACACCTCCGGAGCAGACGACCTTTGAAAATATTTTGGGAAAAGGGAGCATTTTGTTCGTATTGAGCGAATGCTCCATTTCTCACAATGTTTTCAAAACCATTCAAAAATGACATTGACCTTTCCATTAGACATTCTTCCTTTTCATCATATGCTTTCATTGTGGATGAGTTTAAAAATAGCATAGCAGATATTGGGTTAACCCTAAACTGACTAATCATGTATGTATGTACAGCATTTAATAAGATCTAACTACAATTTCGAATGTATCTGTTTGGTGGTATGCAAGCTTACCACAGTGTAAGGATTTAGTAATAAACCTAAGTTTTCGGCCAACAGGGCATGCACCAATAATGTAGACCCTGATCTGACTGCTCCCTTAGCAGCAGTCTGATCAGGGTCTACACTATTTTCCCCTCTGTTTGATCATCTTGAACACGTTTTTATATAGTTGAAACCAGCTTGTCCAGTTTTACCCTTTACTCCATAAATATGCATATTGTTGCATCTGACGCAGTGAGGGAAGTGGAACATTTAGTTTTGTACCTTTCATTATACTTTTAAATGCCATTCAGAACTGGGGGTTTACCTTTGACTTAGATCATTTTCCTATTCATCATATACTTTAAATGTGAATGAGTCTGAAATAAGCATATAGAGTAAAGGGTTAAGCATGCATATTGCAAGGTTTATATCAAGAAATCCTCCTAAAACTGAAACATGACAGGTATCCTGAGAAAAGTGTGCAAATTAAACTTTTCCTGACTACATTGGCTACAGGTTATCAGTACTAATCACCAAACCCTAAGTTGTGACCGCTTCTTGGACCGGTCTCTATAAGCAGTTGTAATACAATGAGACCTTACTTGAGTGGCCATCAAATAAGGTATTTCTGTTATAGTGAATATCAATGACAGGTGGTCACTAAATGCAAAAAGAAAGTTATGCAGAAAGCACCTGTCTAAAGGACCACAAATGAATCATTTTGAGTGGCCACTCAAAAAGGGTTAGAATGTACAGTGTACACACCTTGTCTTAAAAAAACAAGTTCTGTATGCATTTTTTTAGTAAGTATTTTGCCAAGAATTTGATTTAAAACCTTATCTTGTTTTTCAGCACGTCAGAACAAGTACAAGATTATTCCAAATCAAGAGTTGATTGCCATTGGTAAGATCACACACATTTTCGGACCAATATGTGTCTTTTAGAAACTTATTGTGTTATTTCTTTAGTTATAGGGACGATGGTGGTTTAGGTAGTAAAAGTAGTAGAAGTAGAAAAAGTTTAGACCATTAATTGAAGCCAGGAAGCAGAGACATAAACAGTGTTCACTTTCACGTCCATTTCTGAGCCTCACTGTGAGATATTATAGGCTCAGACTTGGGTTGAAGAATTGCTTTTCAGTGAAGGGCAATTTTTAAACCCCAAGTTTGTGCTTGAGTCTTGAGTCTCAGTTTTAGACTCAGTTATGTGAGTGGATACAGACCATGATCTTGATCCCAACTCTTTGCTTGTGATACTGGACAACTATTGATTAACTAGTCAGGAGGACATGATTATGATGATGATGATGATGATGATGATGTACATGTACATGTATTGTTTCTGACTCACATAGTTACAGATATTGGTTCAAATTATTCCTTCAATGTTTTTCAGGGGTGGCAAACCTCCTTAGTTCCTTTGTATCCTCCTATCCTGTTACGGGCAGTTTCTCAAGGTGAGACCTTACTGTATCATTGCTCATTTACATCATATCTGCTCAATGGTTTGGAGATAAAGATAAGAGATGTCCGTCCTTAAATTTATTGAATATGTGAGATACTCTCCAAATTTGGGCCTAGTACCAAACCCTTTACTCCATAGCTTCGCCTTTTGAAGACTCTGTAGCAGATGACTTTTGGAAAAATTGTGGGAAATGGAGCATTTACTCATAATGAGCAAATGCTCAATTTTCCACATTTTTTGCAAAGACATGCAAAATGGGTGTTTTCCTTTCTCCTAGATAATCTTGTTATACATCATATACATTCATTGTGCCAGACTGCCAGGAGCCCTCTGGTTAAAGTCTACAATGTTTGAAAATGATAATTTTTCTTGTTTCCCACACTTGGTAGCTGTTGCATTCATGGATTGCTTTTATCTTACCTTGTAATTACTTGTACATCTTTTAGTCAAAACTCTGATATGACTAGCTCCCACTTTCTACCAATCTAATAGAAGCTTTGAACCAAGCATGGGGTTTCAGACATGTTTAAGGTCAATATTTGAGATTGAAATTTTTGAGTTTGAGCACAATCTCACCTCAAGATGTTTAATGAAAGCCAGGCCAGTTATTTGCAAAATACACTTGCCCTTACCAAGTTTTGCTCGCCCTCATCTTTTAAAAGATTCTTATATTAGCTTGGTGGATATGTACATGGTATAAACATTGTTTTCAAACTTGTCTGTGTAAGATTTCGAATGAAATATTTCAAGAAAATAATACAGCTAAGCTAAGTCCTTAATTTACTGACAATACCATGTTTGCAAGTGTCTTGCCCTGTCTGCCTAGCATTTGATATTTTCCCCAACAGTCCATCTCACTCGTTATTGGGAGGGAGAACGTGTATTTTAATCCTCTTGCGCCCTTTATACCTGTTTCAGGACGGCAGTTAACTCTCAGAGTGGGGTTCGAACCCCGGCTGGAGGCATCGTAACAGGGATCATCATTCTTCTGTCCCTGCAGTTCCTGACGCCGCTGTTTTACTACATTCCCAAGTCGGCCCTGTCTGCCGTCATCATAGCCGCTGTGATACAGATGGTCGACTACGAAATACTGCCAAAGTTCTGGAAGCTAAACAGTGAGTAGCCCTTTCCTTCTCATGTATTTAAGACTGATCCAAGAGGAAAAGATCTGATAAAAAAGAATGAAAATGTAAGCAGAAGAAAAATGTGATTTTTGAAGTGAATTTAAAATGTTGTAGGAAAAGGAGCATTTGCTCATAATGAGCAAATGCTTCATTTCCTACAATGTTTTCAAAATTTGCCGCTTCCTTTCTTCTAGATATTCATACTTTTTCTTGTTATCTTTTCTTGGGAATCAGTTTGCAAAAGCACATGAGGTAAAGTGCCAATTTGCATAATGACAGTTCATTATTACCTGACAATTTGAAGTTTTTCACCAAGAAACTATCCTGTGATCTGAGCAGTTCATACAATAACAAAAGAAAACTAAAGAAAATGCAATGTTTATGTTTTATTTCAGTAAAAATACATTTGTAAAAATACATTCAATAAATATGATGATTCAATAATATACAACTGACTTTGAATACCCTCACCTTAAAACCTCAAACCAATATTGCGAATAAATGAGCAGGTCCCTGGCCTGGCTTTCACTAAACATTTCGAGTCAAGATCATGCTCAGACTCGAGATTTCCATCCGAGATATTAACCTCAATGAGGTGTTGCTACTGCACTATAATTTTGACTACCAGTGAAACATTCCATGTTTCACTGGCAGTCAAAACTATAGTGCAGTAGCAGTAAAATTGAAGTCAATATCTAAGATTGAAATTTCGAGTTTGAGCATGATCTGGACTCGAGATGTATAGTGAAAGCCTGGCCTGGCTAGCCTACCTGATAGGGTACCTCCCTGGTAAAGCTGAACACCTCCTTCTCCAGCACCTCTATCTCCTTCTGCAGCTTCTGGTACTTGGGGTCGCTCGTGTCCGGCCCCCCGCCGCACGGCACGTACGTCTCGTGCGCGAGCAGCCGTGCCTGGTGCAGCATCAGGAAGTGCTTGAATATCTCAATCTTTGACGGGAACACCTTGTCACACCAGCTGCACAGGAAGGCATCTGTTAGGTTGGAGAGAGAGAGATCTTTACCCTTCACTTCATTATTACCTGTTTACACAGCTAATTTTTGAAACTGATTGTGGAAAATGGAGCATTTGCTCATTATGAGCAAATGCTACACTATCCACAAGGTTCTAATGCTATAGTAATAGCTTTATTATGCTCCATTTTTCGCAATATTTTCGAACACTTTCAAAATAGCATTTTCCTTTTTCCTAGATAATTTTCCTATTCATCATATACATGTACTTTCATTGTGAATGAGTCTAAAAATTACATATGGAATAAAAGGTTAACCTATGAGTATTTCCTCATTTGCGAATTCTAAATTTATCCTGATGAAAGGGATGAATGTCAAGGTTATGGGTTAACCCTTAGCCTGCCGCTAAAATTGCTGTCTGCTAAAATTGACGTCTGCTCCAATTTTAAATGTTGGATTTACTTAACAAGAGGCCCATGAGGGCCTGTGCTCTACTGGCTTGGTTTGTTTGATCATTTTCAAATCAA
>JAULCE010434388.1:0-17066 GCA_032359355.1 Macoma nasuta | reverse complement strand
GCAAGTGGCCTTTTCGCACCCCGCAAGTCCATTTTTTCCCCACAAGTCGGTTCCGTACAGGTTAATGACACAAGTCCTGACAGGTTAATGACACAAGTACCCGCTCATGCGTACGGACAGACAGACAGACGGGCGGACGGACGGACGGACAAAGCAGCGACTATATGTTCCCCCCAAAATTCTTTTAGGGAGCATAAAATCATGACGCCTTACTAATTTCCGAAAATATAATCAATAGACAAACAGTGTGTCATACAGTGGGAAGTGTGTCTGACCCACTTAACACGATCGATATTTCCGCCTTTTATCGTTGATTTCCGGCTTATTAATTATTAAGTCAAAGTGAATTCGTGTGACAGTGTTGAACAAAATGAAAAAAATTAAAACAAAACCTGGTTATTCATAAAATTAAACTGATAAAAGATATGAGTGTGCATACCCGTTTGAGGGAAAGTCAAAATAATGATTCACAGACGGAAAGTCGGTTTTAAGAGGTAACGGAAAATGAGAGATTAGGCTAAAGGAGTTTATTGTCGCTGAAACAACGAACTGATATTTCCTAGTGCTGACGATAACACGCCTCGATACAGGTACAATCTATGAACCTATGTAATATCCAAATTCAAAAGAGAAATAATTTCCAATCCACTCCTTTGCCAACAATACGCCCAAATACGTTCACGTCTGTATCGTTATATGTTCCGTTATATTAATTTGTTTCAAATGCATCGTGTAATGATATAAATTGTGTTTATTACACAGTTGAAGGAAATATTTTGACCCCGACATAATTCATCAGTTACAATAGATTACTTATTCTGTAATGAGGTCAATTGTTCCATGCATGCAACTTCTTTTTAACTCCCCAAAGCATTGAATTATGGATTCCGCGAAGACACGCCAATCTTGCAAAATTGCATAAACGGTAGAAAGTGAATGTATTGTCATATTGCGTTATCTATATATAGTAGTTTGTGTTGCATAACATACCATTCATTTTTACCAAAATATGTTGTTTGAACTTAATTTGGCAAAAGCAATGACAATTTTAAACCGAATCGAGAGGAGGAATTCTTTTAATCAAAATTTTTAACGATGAGTATCGAAACTTAATTCCATTACGTTATAAATTTACTGGTTCACAACTTTGATGATTATGTTCATTTAGATCGAGAATGCAATTTTTAATGAAATATTAACAAACGTGGTATGTTTTTTCATTTTTCATTCCGAAAAAGGGTTAGTAAACGAAATTAAAATAATAACTTAAATAATTTGTAATGCAACTGAATTTGAAATTTGCAAGCAAGCTTCTAATAGCATTATCAGTGCACAAATGGGCCGTTCTCTGACAGCATGGGTCTTAATGACATTTAGATGATGACGTAAAAAAGCGCTTTAAACGACGTCATTGTTTCCCGCACGATGACGTCGTCAATACTTTATTCTTATCATATCGTCATAGAATCGGTTATACCTTAAAAACTATTTAGAATTGAACTATGAAATTTGCAGATTATGGGTAAAAACAATTTATGCCCAACATATATTTTTTGTCATTAAGGACCCTATTGTCAGAGAATGGCCCAAATAATACGTGTTTTGTTATCAGAAACATTTACCACTTGGTGCGTCATACTTTGATCCAAGAACTAGATTTACTGGATCTGTTTTATAGAAATTATCTCGTGAAAAATGACGATGGAAGTATTATTAAGAATTATTCACCCATGTAATGAAATATTGTACTAACCCTTCCAAGAATTGCGGACATTAAGGAAGATTTACCAGAACCAACATCACCACATATTCCCAAAAGCAGGCCCTGAAATATTAAAACTAAGTATTGGAATAATGAACCATTTTTGCTCCTACTTCTGATAATTTACAGGTTCTATGAATATTACTTTATTTATAATAGAGTAACAATGATTTATGATTCAAATGGGTTTGTTTTAAAATGATAGTTCATGTATATTCAACAAGAGTAAAACAATTAACAAACCAGCTACATGCTACGTTATCATTTTAAATAAACATGCGACTTATTTGCACTTCTACTTCGGCACCGAATGGTGTAAAAACTGCATAGTAATCTTTGCAAGAAGTCATGCATGATTCTTTCGATAGTTACCTTCTGAACGTCCATATTTATATGTTGCAATGTACCGTCTTCTTTTACCTCATCCCGAACATTATCTGTATGTAGTAAATATCGAGGCTAGGTTATAGCATTGCCAGTGAGAACCGGAGAGTAATAATGGACCGACTTTGTTGTAATCGGCCCGAGTGTTTAAACCAATATCATGGTTAAGTCCAAAATGACTCTTCGGCCCTCATTAGCCGTAAAATAACTTGCCTATACTTTTTGTGAACATTAAAACATAACAAAAAATCATAGATCCAGTGATATTTGAAGGTTGAGACATCAGCATTTATAGCAGCACGCTCGACAATTTGGCATTGACTCACTTGTATGTAGAGGTTCCAGATATATAAAACATTGCATGCACATTACATGCCAAATTTGTACCGAATGTTTTAAGTAGAACATCCAATGTAGAGTAATAGAAGTTATCCTGCAAAGTCATGTGATGACATCAGATAAATGTTTACAGTTTCCTTAAATACATGGTTTCTGAGGAAAAGCCTTACATGCAAACATTGAATCCAACTTTCAAAGTAAACATCATGACCATTGGACACTAGTTTCCAGTTATTACTGAAAAAGTGGCATGATTGTATTATTGTATTTAACGTTATTTTGAGTTGGTGTCTACTTGAGGCAGATATAATGATGACACAATGTAATATCATGTTGTAGATACTTTGTATGGTGTATGATTGTCATATAAGTACTCTTTTAAGATTCATGTGAAGTACTAGTACCAACTTCTGAGTCAGCTGATGGTTTCATATAACAGCAACTTATCACGCAAATTTGACCTGGTACAACTTGCAAATAAAAACATTTTTTTTACCGAGAAAATTGTGTTATAGGTCTTAGCATCCAAGGTCCTGCAAAAACAAACCAAATTTTCTATGTCTAAAAACTGGGGTATTTAATTCAAAATATAGTCTAGAGTCATGGGACTTGTCGTACTAGGCCATGTGATGAACGCGGATAAGTGTGTAACGGCAAATAAGAGCCATTTTTGTTTGCATCATGACAGTTCAATATAACCGGAGAATACACATATTGTCATTGGTTTTGTTTACATTACAACCAATTCGTATTTACTTGTGAAACGAGTTTTAAAGATAATAAAAGGTAGCATTTGTTGCAGAGATCGATCGCTTCTATGGAATTTCCATTGAGAAAAACAGTCAGTATGCAGGAAGAAAACAAAATATAATATACGGTAATTGACAAGCTGGTATCGGTGGAAAATATATTGCCTGAAACCGTACATCAAATGTAGAACTCGAATCGTACAAGACTAGATTGGTTCGTTCGTTTAAAAATCGTACTGGTTTTTATGCTCTCAAGAAAATCTTACTTAATTTCATCACAGGCGATTCAACATAAGCCCTCGTTTTTGGCTACTATTAAACCTCCCAGCTCTATGTGCCATTCATCAAATGTGGTCGCTTCACTGGGGCATATTTCTTTCTAGCAACGATTTTTTAACCGATGAAGATGCAAGCAATTTATCTGTTACCTTAATATTATATTGCCACAAGGAATAAATCGCCGTAATGGCCCGTTGCTATTCACGGGGGATGCTATTGGCCCGATACTTCACCTTATATTGAGTAAATATCGGTGGCAAAATGTAATTACAAATAGTAACGCATGTAATATATACAAAATAAACAAATACATTTCACAATATGAAAAATATATGGAAAAATGAAATAAAAATATCTGTTCTCGTTTAAATGAAATTAATATTTTAGCAAAGCGTTTCCGCTTGCGCCTCTTCAATGTTATGATGTTATCTATCATGATGTCGACGCCATAGGAGCTTCCAACTGATACCCTGGTCACAATTGAATATGTTTTAAACAAGTACACTGTGTGGACCTTTATATGTACATGTGTACACATAATAAGTCATTCACAAAAACACTCTCGATCGTTCTCACACATTTATTAAGTACTGACGAATATTCATATAGATGATTAATTTTGACAGAAAAACACTTGTCCCCCCATGAAATACAGCAATGTGATGCTTAACTCAAAGTGTAATATTGACCTTGAACAAAGCTGGTTAAACATGCACTCTGTACTTTCTCAAAATATTATTTACGTTTGTGGCAAGCTACTCCATGATCTTTCAAGGGGTTCAAGAGATAGAGCGAAGAAAAATCCAAGCTGGCTGTAACATGCGCTTTGTCCATCGCTTTCATACGGTGAACGTTGATGAGTTCAAAAGAAAAGCGTACACGAAATATAGATATACGACCTTTGACCTAAAATTCTGACCTGGATCTTAATCCATCTGGTTGTAACATGAGCTCTGCACATCGTCCCAAAATGGTGAACATTTATAATAACTTATTCAAAGATCCTTCAGATGGTTCAAAAGTTATGGAGCGGACACTATTAGTGAGACAGACATTCGGACAGACAGACAGATAGACGGACAGACAGTTTGAAGAAAACAAAATATCTCCACGATATATAGGGGAGAAATGAAAAACAAACAAAAAATCATCTTGTCTGGTAAACATTGGAACCACGTTACACAATATACTCAATATTTTCTGCAAAGTGTTATTACAACGACACTCATAATAACCTCGATCTTGAAAACACTACACTACGTAACGTTTGTAATTTTTAATTAGGAAATCATTAATTCCAGAAGGTCACTCTAAACTAAAACAGTCTTCAGCTTAAATTACTGAGGTATAAGTTATTAAATAAATACACCGAGACTACATTTCTACTACACAATAGTCTCTTAATCACTCAGTTAAACGTTACTCCACTAGTACTCTGAAGATAGTTACTGTATAAGTACAGCAAACAGTTATTCCATTAGCACTCAGCTAAAATATTCTACAACAATAAACTACTAAACACTATTTAACATTGCCATCATATCCACCGTGTACAGTTGAACATATTTGGACTTTTCTATGTGCATCAATATCATTTGCAAGCCTACATGTGTACAGTATTTGAGGATATTGAGAATCATCATAAAAGGACGCCGCTGATAGGATGATTTTAAAATGAAAGTAATGAATTAGTCATTCGGTTATTGTTATACATAATAGCAAGTATTCAATGTGATCGCAAAACAAAAACGCCGCGTTTAATAAACGCTTAAACCCCCCAGTGGCATCTTTGATATTATAAAGTCCAAATTATGTAAAAGTCAAACTGAGTTTGGGTGATATTGGTGTTTGGAAATGATCCAGAGCAACAACTGCATAAGTATCCAGCACTTCTAGCAAGCGGTAGTGATGCTAGACGAAACGGTAAAATTTAGTTAACCAAGAAATATCCAATTTGAAAATATCTAAGTCTAAATTAGGTCAAAGTCAAGGTCAAATGGACGTTGGGTGATATATGTGGATTGGAAATGTCCAAGGAGACAACCATTTAATAATTTAAAACATTCAAGGAAGCGATGTTGATACTAGACTAAACGGTAAATCTATATAACCAAGAAATAGCCATTTGTAAAGTATTTAAGTCCAAAGTTGTCGAGGCAATGTCAAATGGACGTTGGGTTATATATGTGGATTAGAATGGTCCAATGCAACAACCATTTTACAATCTAAAACATTTTATCAAGCGGTAATGATGCTAGACGAAACGGTAAAAATCTAGTTAACCAAGAAATAGCCTTCTTGAAACTTTCTTAGTCCAAATTAGTTCAAGGTCAAGGTCAAATGGACGTTGTGTGGTGTATGTGGATCGGGGTGGTCCAAGGCAATAGCCATTTAACAATTTAAAACAATCTAGCAAGCGGTGTTGATGCTAGTCGAAACGTTTATTAATCTAGTTGACCAAGAACTAGAGCTTGTTTTTTGAAAACAACATATGTCTCCCCCCCCCACACCCACCCACACACACACCTCAACCCCACTAATGTGCCAATATCTATACGATGCTCTCACGAACAACCTTAATGTGAAATAATTTTAAATTCCATTGAGAAATCTCAGAGTTATGGTCCGGACAAGCTGAATTTGAGCCAATGTTGACATTTGACCTCTAAGTGTGGCCTTGACCTTTGAGGTACAGACCTGGACGGAAAGCGCAAAATCAATATATCTCCCCCCTATATACCTTTTCGTTTAGGTTCGTTCAGTTTAGTACATCAACGCGTTTGTTTTTGTAAAGTGGACATAACAAATGAAACATAGTAATGAGTGTAAATTATGTTTAATCCTAATAGCATATAGCTACATAATGTTCATCTAAAACGGTTTCATGAGTGTTAAGCACTCTCAAAATTACCACAGATACATAACGATGAGTGTAAGGTCCTTTTGGAACAAACAAAGATTAAGAGAGCTGGAGTTTGTTTGCAGATATGCATGTGAGGCTTGGAAGTTCCGACTTCCAATGTAATAATTAAAAGGAGGTGTTGTGGCATCTGTCTTTAAATAGTGTAAATATACAGTGGTCAAAACGAGGTAATATAAAGAAAGATATGATATTCTTATATTTGTACCATTCATCTTCATTTGTGCCAACATAACGCTTTAACGTTGACGTTTATTTTCGACAATCCCCTAACAGCAATGCACAAAAGTTGGTAGACTCCTTTCGGCTCACATTAAGGCAGTTGTATGTTGCCATAGGTGTTGTTCTGTCGTTTGACTAAATATCAAGATAAACTTAAAGATCTGACGTTAAAACAGCAAATGTATATTAACGTCCTGATACACCGTTATAATTTCAATCATTTTGAATCGCTCTGAACACCCATAGCTCCTGTTTATTTCATTTCTTAGAGACGGTCAAAAGCTTAGGCAACGTCAAGTTTTCAAGCGTTTGCACGAGACTAATCCCGATGGTAAATGTGAAATCCAAGTGCATTCTGATTCATTTTCGAACGCGTGTGAGCGATGCTAGTATAGTCATTAATCAGAAGCGGTCATTGCTATGCATACTTTTTAACCCTGTTAATTGTTTCACCGAAAGTTTGGAAAAATTCTCCGCATTTTAATTAATTATAGGATATCTCTTTAATTGTGACGTGCTTAACGGTGGGTCGATAAATGTTATTCTGCATTATATTTTTCGACGTCGATTGTATGCAAACTTTTCGCAGTGTTTTAATTGTTTCATTGCGAAACGTTACCGTTTCCCATAGCTAAGTGGTTTAATGATCGGTATTACAACTAGTTCGTCGATGTCAGAATAAAGTGGCCGACTTTATCAATTCCCAGGTTTACCTCATAAGTCACCAAGAATGTCGAAGTTAGAGGTGCTGGGCCGTTGTAGCTCATTTACAGATTATTAATGCCGCGTTCTTGTTTTTTTTAAAAAATAACTCAATTAACTCATACTTACATTCTTAAGCAAGACATTGTATATACGTGTCATGGTTAAACTAGAACAATATTTGGAGAATGGAAAACAAGATGTTGCTTATGCGTTGGAAAATTCAACAAACATAAGAGTAACGCAGTAATGTGTACATTCTATACGGCGGTCTTTTTTAAGAAAAATGACTTACAAGTAATATATTTAAACATATATTAATGATAATGCATGTGAAAGATAATTATGTTTATATTTGTAACATTCGTCTTCATTTGTGCGAACAAACCTTCATCAAATTTCAACTTTTGATCATTCGCATCGATGCGTGACTATCTATGAGTGATCATCGATGCGTGACCTTTGTTTGACCTTTGTTTGACCTTAAAAGCAACATACAAAGTCGGCTTACCCTTTCTCTTTTATTGAGCACATCAAAATAACGATTGGGTTGTGTATTTCTGTATTGCATTGCTATGTATCGTAAACTACATTTCGCATGTAAATGTACAAAATTACCTTTATATGACATTGACATAGATAATCAGCCTCATAACACTAATTAACACAGCCTAAATGCCATGGTTATTATGACTTGTTTGATCTAATCTAATAACAATTTATACGAAAATCTCTTTTCTGATTTGAAAACTCTTTATGCACTATTTGAACTTTGACCTTAAAAACAATATTCCAACCAGCAAACTTACGTATATAAAACACTTTACCCTTACACATACACATACTCAAGGCAGAGTTGCCTATTTGAAACATGACCTGCCATCGTTTTTTTACAATCTATACATAAATATGTTAATTGACCTTTATTAATGTCTCCACTATTATAATTGCACTCGATCTTACAATACTGACTTGTTTGCTTACTTTGAAGAAAAAATTGTGATATAATTAAGATTTTACTGCAGTGACCTTTTTGACTTTGGTTTGACCTTGAATCGAATTTTCCAGCTTGTCAGACAGTCATATCTTATCTACAACACATCAATTGACATTTCTTGCATTTTTGACAGCCATTAAAAAAGGCAGCATCGAAAGTCACATTTTAGGGTTATGCCGGGTAGACTAAAAGGCAGAAGGAAAATGGTATCTAAAAAGTAGGTATGTATAACTATGTTTAAAAAACTAACCTGGCAAGTACTTTATTAATGTTGCTTAGAAGAGAAATGGGGCGGTAATTACTCACTAAGGAGGGTTCAACCTTTTTAAAGATCGCACAAACATCCTAGCAAACATTCCCTATCGGGCCGTGGTCGGGCTGATGTCGATTTCTATATTGGGCCAATATCGGTTTCTACATAGGGCCGACATCGGCGCGACATCGGGCCGATATCGGCTAAACGTCATTTATATCTCACAAATCCACTCCGGTCACCATCCGATGATCGGTCTATGCATTTTAACCTCATCGGGTCGGCGGCAAGCCTATGCTCGCACGGACATCGGGGCAGTTTGGAGCGTCAGGCGGCGGCCAGGCAAATTCTAATTCTCACTTTTAGTCCGACGTCGTGCCCGAGGAAGAATCGAGTTGAGATTGTATCGGGATCGGACCATGACCGCACGGAGCACGGAGATCGCCCGGTGCTCGCCCGACATCGGAGCCATTGTAATACTGGTAATTTCCTATAAGCGAATGCAAGACTGTTGGATTTATATATTCTTTATATATCATTTTTCAGTCGGCTGCAATATTCATATCGCGGAGTCCGGCCGGCGCCCGGCCGGGGGCAAGCCGATGCCCACTAGTTCGCCATTCGGTCATCGAACGGTTTATTTAAATTTTCCGGCATCCTTGCGGCGCTCTGACGATAATCATGCGATTGTCGGCCGATGATCGGCCGGCCGCTGTCTAATTAATAATCCGATGCTCCACCAAACAACTTTCCCGATCTCGGCAGGTGGTTGTTTTACACCCGACCGATGTGTTTTTGTCCAATCTTCAGTGTCACAGTCCATCCAATGCCTAGAGATCGGTCGCATCGGACGGCGGCTTGGTGATTTGTGACCGAGCCATTAGCCAGAATTCTGCCGACTTGATGTCGACATAAAAATGGTTCATATTCTTCATATTTAAGTCTTATATTACCCAGTAGTTAAAAACCTTTAAAATATCTTAAATTCTAACACTCAACAGTAAACTGCAGCACTTCAATTTTACCAATCCACATTTTCTATATCAAAAAATAGATATTGACTAGATATTTACTTTTTCAAGAAAGATCAATAAGTAAAAGAAAATACAGACATGCAAATGAAATTCAATTAGATAAACAGTCAATCCAAAACTTCGCACATACCTGAGTGCTTTGCTTTTGTCACCTTCATAACAGTCTTTAAAAAATGGCGGCAATTGTACTTGTAATGTGACCGGCGGACCATAGTATAGCGGTAAGACGCTAGACGCTTTATACAGAGGTCGTGAGATCGATCCCCCGCCGGACCAGTCTTTCGGATGAGACTTGAAACCGAACGCCCATGTATCAGTGGGCATGTCAAAGAACCAGAGGGCTCCCTCGAAACGAGAAGGGCATTACCCGGGTTCCTCTGTATCCGCATCCCTCTCTCTTGGATGTCCAATTAGCCCAATGTTTGCAGAAACAGACGTTAACAACTAAACCAAACCAAACCAAAACTTGCTAAGTGAGGTCACTCTATTATAGTCATAACATCTAAGCATATGATGTAGTGTTTTATCTCCCTTGTAGAGGCACTGTGCATGTAAATATTCGGGTTCCTTGTACAGATTGCAGGGACGATAAATGTGTTTCACTGATATTCATTTATATTAAACCTTAAACTGTCAATTTTTTTCTGATGCAAACATGATTTTGCCCAAAATCGGACCGATGTTGATTGAGTCGTGTTTAGGCCGATATAGAGTTGACATACTAAGATTTTCATACAATCAAGATGTAATATTGATTGTTGTATAAATATCATTTAATCACAGTTTTTGAATAAAATAGTGAACAATAAGACGATATAATGTATGACAAGAACATATTCATCGGGCCGACATCAGCAACATTTGCCAATATGCCTTCTTTCACCCGACATCGGCCCGATGCGGTCATATTTGCTGGGATGTGCTATCTTTTATTGTGATGGGAATGATCCAGTATTTATAGATTTGTTAAATATATCACATAAGGGAGAATAAATTTCATTGAAAAGCTCACGTAAAACCCTATTGTTAATGTCATCAGGTCCAGATGTTTTTCCCAAAGGAAGTCAAAACAAATGACTTCTATTGTAGTAAAGAATTATGTTGACACGGTCGTTTGACGATGGGTAATATAAGCCACTATAGCATTGTCGTCAAGAAAACTCGCAATTTATTAGGCTAGCTTTAGCAGTAGCATAATAGATAGTAGTATCATTGTCGCCCAATGCTGAATTAGTGGGTTTATCACTATCAGTGATAACATATTTCAGTTTTCCACCAGTATAGTTGAGAGGAAAATTGGCAGATTGGAGTTTAACGACAAGTACATCAAAATGTCTTTTGTAGTACGAATTAGGCTTTAATGTACGCCCTTTTTCTTAATCTTAGTTTACGTTTTATTTTGGAGTTTATCCAAGGGGCCTTTAATGGCTTTACAGTGATAATTTTGTTTCGAATAAATTGCTTAGTAAATTCGTAGATTTTTGTGCGAACTTGCTTAGAATATGTGCTAATATTGGGATATGTCAAAGTTTCCCACTAACTTGACTTCGCATTGAACCTTTAGTTCTGTCAATCGTTTTTATCATACTGCCATATAGTTCTATGAAATTAAAATACTTTTAGTTGTTATATTTTAAGATTCCATAGATAGGATACTGCTACCTCACGTTCTGATTAAAAAAAGGGTCCAACACACCACTGTTGATAAGATTTTCTATATTTTTACGAGCACACTATCAAACTGTGAAGAGAAATGTTCGGTGAAATGCGTTGGCTTTATTTATTTATTGATCGATAATGTCCTAGTTATTGACAAAGTGAGTTTATTGTTTGCGCAGGTAGATGATTATACATATTTAAGTTAAGGTCTCCAAAGACTTTAAGCATTTGTGCGGCCGTCAATAGCTAAACTGATCGAGTCCTCAACTTTGTTAAGATAATCATTTTCTGAAGGGGTCCGCCGTGGCAGAGAGATTAGAGTCTCCGACTTCAAATCCCTTGGTCCCTCACCGCTGTGGGTTCGAACCTCGCATGGGGTGAAAACCTTTATGTGAGGAAGCCTTCCGGCTGGCTTGCGGTAGGTCAGGGGTTCTACCAAGTTGTCTGTCTGTGTAACTCAGACGGCTTGCTGGGGTCTTCCTCCATTAGTAATTAGCCGGGCGTCGCGAAATGACTGAAAGACTGTCGAAGTGACGTAAAGCCCAACAAAAACAAAACAAACAAACAAACATTTTCTAAAGTTGGTTTGGTTTGGTTTGGTTTTGTTGCTTACGTCCGTTTCTGCCAACTTCGGGCTAGTTTGACGTCCCAGAGAGAGGGCAGCGGATAGAGAGGAACCCGGGCAACGCCCTACTCTTTTTCGAAAGAGCCCTCCGGTTCTTTTACATGCCCAGTGTAAAGCACTGATACATGGCTCTCGGTTTCAAGTCTCATCCGAAAGACTGGCCCGGCGGGGGATCGAACTCACGACCCTTGGATTATGAGCCGAGAACTTTACCACTCGGCTAATCCACGGATTTTCTGAAGTTGACGCTCTGTAGAATATCAATAGCCGTAAATGACTGAGAGTTAGTTCGATCATACACATTCGTTGTCGTGTATTTCTATTTCAGATTTCCTTTTATAATTCAAAGAGTTCTTAAAAATGATATATAAAAAATATAAATCCAACATTTACACATACCCCACCATATTCGTCGGCTCTATCCTTTTTTCAGGTTGATAGACATTTGGAATATTAAGGTTGCCAGACGGAGTATAGTTATGTAACAAAGATTATGTGATGACAAAATATCGAAGTACTTAACTTCGTCATGAATATTTCTTAGTTATGGCAATAAGCTTTGCACATGCTAGAGATAATTTGAAAGATGGTTCGAAAAGTCGTGAGGATCCAACTGAGCTGTTAGAGGAATCAGGGTCTGAGGAATGATGGTTTGAGAGAGCTTGTCCAGTTTTAAGATGTATATCACCTGAACAAACTTGTATAATACATATTCTCTTAAAGAGGAAGCACATTTATTTTAATAAAAACTTTTAATAAGGTGATTGAGCTATGACTTATACTTTTTCTTCGAAGAAATTGCACAAAATCATCACCTTCAAACGTATTCACATGGATTTGGTGCGTTTATCGCCTTAATTCCGATTTCTCGATACAATATCGGTCACGTTTTTTATCGTTTATTCGTAAAACTAAAAGCATCATAAAATCATGAAAACATAAATAACTGCTCTTCCCATAGACACTACTAATTCTCATGCCATGAGGGGCTCCTGCTTCAGCCGGGCGACAAGAAATTGCATGTTTGGGCCAAATTATAAAATGAACTAACAGTCATCTGGTTATATCGCAGAACACACCCGCACGTCTAATCCAATTCATTGTTTCACTGTGCCCACACCCTATATACACACAACACAGCCAGTAGCCACTCGTCAAACTAGTTTAACCTGTCCAATTTTCTGACCAGTATACAAGTCTTAGGAGGATATCTGACGCCTTTATACCAAAATCAGGGAATCATATACTCTAACCTTATCCCAAATAACTAACATTCTCAATTTAACTGATCCGCTCGTCTGAATTATAATACTCTACTGATGCCACAACCCTACTGTGAAAATCAGCGCCACCATTTTTGTATCCTTTTAGCTTTCTTAAAATACGAAAGAGCAGCGAATATGTCTCCAAGATGAATTCAACCCCACACTAGTTTTCACATTTTCCCGGACTGCCCAGACAATATGACACATCCTTTCTCGACAATTTAGTAATAATCCGCACGAGGCAGCAATTTTATAATGACATAATATATGGAAAACTTCCAATCTGACCATCACTGGAAAAGAACAACAACGATTCCTGTCAGATACGTTTCAGCCGTTAAAACGAATATCGTATCCAAATCGGGCAATAGAATAATTGGAGACTTTGTCTCAGCGCTTTTTTGTTCTTCAAATATAATATCGGGTACTCTTCGGAGCGTAGAGTATTGAGGCAGTTCTGTCGCGTTAAATCGCTCAGAAGGAAAGCATTAAACGCACAGTTATGGACAACTTTTAAGCAGAAACCTTACCAGTCCAAAAAGATCTTAGCTCTTTCTTTGTTTTAGACCTGAATGTTGTGCAACGTACCACATATTGTTACAGTTACTTTGTCCTACATTGTGACCTAAACGCACTTGAATTGGTGCGCTGTAAGACAAATACACCTATGTATGTCAATTCAACCTCATAAAGTCATCATATGATCTCGTTAAGTTATTGTGAAAACTAGTATATCGTCAATAAAAGTATATACACCCTTTAAACATATAAGAAGTGTCCTCATTATTCTACTTTTAAAAGGTGCTTGTGCTGTCAAGAGGCCCACAGTCCGGAAAGGAAATGTTTTACCTTTATCACTCAAAACATCTATAAGTACAAGCAATAAACAAAATAAATAAAGCTGTTTTGTGGTCAGTGGACTTACGTTTGAATTTATGGATGTAGAGTCTACAACTATAAGGAATAAGTGATGGCCACTTTCACTATGAGGATTTATAGGCATTTGGTATCACAAAGCGTTGCAGCACAGAATCCGTGTCACCCTGTGAACATTAAGACGAATGCCGCAAAATAGATCCAATAGTTTAACCGATTTAATTTTACGAACTAAAACAGGAAGCATACCTAACGCGGAACAATATTTCATTTAAAACATTTAACCGAAATGTTAAACGCATTACAAGGATAAAATAATTATTTAAGAAATGAAATTATTCACATCACAGATATAAAGGTACAATATTGTCGACGACTGGTGCAGATGCTCAACTTAAAACTTAGGGGATGTCGACGTCCTGGTAACTTCACCTATAACACTGAAGCGGCGCAAACATCTTTATAACTTGAACCAAAGCTTATTTAATAAACATGTACCTATTTTACCGCATCATTCCGAACCAGACAGGCATATTGACATTAACCCTAGTATAGTTTGTATGTAGGTACCCTTTACATGTTAACAAGTGTTCATATGCTATGAACAATCACAGTGTTGAAAGCTACTGGGTTCATAGGATACTGAGTGAAAAGTATGAAACACAATACATGTGCATATATATGTTTCTCTCACAATATAAATAGTGACTTCTATATAGCAACACGTGAATACTACACAGCAAAAATAAATAATAATAAATGAAATACATACTTCCATTGTTGATTCTTTCCTTAACACCATGGTTTGTGTGTCCTATACTTTTGTCGCTGTTTTTATCCCATGTGAAGCTGGCTTCCCTAATTTCAACAGCATTTGTTTCATGTAAACATTTATCGGACGGCGGCTCATACTCTTCTAGCTGTAGAATACTCTGAAATCATTGCAATCATAGTACAGCATGTGCACAATGATTAAACGCTACTATTACAATGTGTCAGGGCAGTAAATGTTTTTATGACGTCAAAATCGTTGAATCAGTGTGTATGTTGAAGTATGCATACGACTGATAACTTTGCATAAGCAACTTAAGTTATAAGCAACGTGTGTATGTTTCTGTATGTTTACTTCTGTTGGTACATTTGTTTTCACTAGGCCGAAATGCATAACAGAATAACAAAAGTTTGAATCCTTTTCAACTCGCCTGCTTTCATAATAGATCAAAACAGTATTTTTAAACTTTTCTCAATCACCGGTAGAATTAAAAAGGTTGACTAAAGCACATTTCAAAAGGGTGTATTAATGTCATAACTTTCGTAAACACACTATAACTCACTTTATTTCTTGCTATATGCCTTTTGTGTTAACGGGCGAAATCTTTTTTCAGTAAATTATCCTAACCATCTATTTATCTCATGACACTGCTTGTCTCAGATATAGGAAGGAGTGTTGTCTTTCTCGGAAGCTATTTGATTGATCACCTCGGCATTAAAAGACACCCAACACAACAAAGTACCAGGGATCCTAGAAAATCATGAAATTTGAGCGTGTCAGATCAATCAGTGTAGTATATTTCAGTAACGAAAGCCGTGATTCTGAACGGAGGTCGGACTGAACACTTTGTTCGGCGAGGTTTGGCTTGCACTCAATTTGGCGCAACATTTAAAAATCAGCATAGCATTTTCAACCATTAGGCTGGAATAAATGATTTAAATTTTAACTTTTATATCGTTTAAATCATTAAAGTAGGAAGACGATCATTTGAAAACAAAGTCTCAGTAACTGAAAGTTTGACGTTAAAACGTGTCAACATGAAGAAGTTCAAATAAAAACACGACGACACGGTGCTCCGTAGTTCAATACAGCTGTTCAACTGTTACTACTTTCTTTAAATTTATGAACTGACAGACAATACGTTTTCTTTAGGCAAAGTCTAATTCAAATTGAGTGAGTGATACAATCAAAATTCATTTGATTGGTATTGTTTGCAATTTTTGGTTAAAAAATAAACGTGATAAACCAGGAGTATTTACAGGCCTAGTCTAACCCTCTTCATTTGACCCCATCCCCATATTTTACATCAGGCGTTGGGCCTGGTCAGTAGAATAAACACTGCCTGGTTACACCTTGGCATTACAAACTCAGCATTATCTTAGAGTGGACGATGCATATCGTTATGACCAATCAAATTCTTGATACCGATAGGCACTGCCTCTCCTGATAGGGCACTGGGGATTAGCGTATCAAGCTCGATATCTATTGATAAGCACCCAGGGATGCGTATTCCTTAACCTAGGCCTTTAAGAAGTACAGTCCACTGAAGGTGAATGGTAGGCTACTGCAATCAACAGTCCCCTCCCCTGAATTGGTCGATTAGAGTTACCTCACATCCGCTTTGAGAAGTTCCGGTGAAAGCGTCCTTAGTACGATATCATGAAGCAATATAATTTGATTTAATTATTAAAAGTATTATGAACACGAGACGTATTATAGTTGATGACTTGCAAGGTTGAATTGTACTTACCAGTATTTATTGTCATAGATATCTCATGTAAAATCCATTCTAACAATGACATATATACATATTTTTATGACATTGCTTCTAAAATCCGCTCAACACTTTCATGCTAAATATCTGTCCAACCCATATGATAATGAGAATGTTTTCATAAGCGTGTCGTTGTGACAACAAGTGGTCATTGTTATTTGATTTCAATGCCTCAAAGTGCCGCATTCCGACACGAGTCATTTAATTATGATCCGATATGGGCGCTGAAGAGATAAGCATACCGCACGCCTCGAATTCATCAGAGGATTAGAGTCAGAGTCGCAAAAATATTGCTCTTTTCTCAATGTTTGACACCCATGTGAGTGATGTTGTCAAGGTGGGGGTGATCATGGCTAATCGTGAGTAACATCCTTTATATATATACTCCTTGATAAATTTTTTTCTAAAACATCACATCGGACCCCTGTGGTATTCACTGTCATATATTGTTTAA
>JAULCE010433277.1:6447-17087 GCA_032359355.1 Macoma nasuta | reverse complement strand
GTTCTGACTAGATTTTTGCATAGCTAGATGCACTATTTCTAACATGAAATCTGGTATAGATATACACTGTTTGAACTTTCTTAAGGTTGGAAATCGCACAGCAGAACTCATTTAGATTAATTATTCAGTGTAAAAAACGAACCGGGGATTGGCGTAATTATCAATTACACTTGTACGTTGCAATGCTTGATAAAATAAAATTAGTATGGAACAATTTGCGGTGCGGGCACTAGCGTTTCAATAACTAATCAATCAAACCGATTAGAACCACCACCCTATGAATTATAATTGCATTAGTGTCCTTACCCGTGGATACGGCATGATAATACAGTGTGGCAGCAATATGTCTTTAAACTGTCGGTGGACCTAACCCCAACTCACTCACTCACTCACTCACTCAATCGTAAAGCTTTATCATTTGCACAGTAAGTTGTTCAGAGATTCTTAGAAAAGAATAATCGTATTATACTTGTATGTTTTTATGAAGAAAAGTCTTATCCGGCTTGACTTATATGATGCGATATTGGCAATTACCAGATTCCACTGGGCGGAAGCAGTTCTAAATTTCCCGGCCTTGAACCATGGAATGGGAACCTACATCATAAAGCGCCTTTAACGGCTTAAGGAAATATGTAAACAGCTGCGATTCAGAACAGATGCGTAACTCGGCGTCTGATCTGCATCCAAGCCATTGGACACTCGGACAAAAGTGTATCCAAAGATTAAACAAATCGGACAAGTTATAACATATAAAGCAGGTGACAGTTTCAGTAGGCGACAACTTTGGGGAACATAAAGCGTTAAACATACTTAGACGGCAGCCTTCAATACGCCAATCGCGACCATCGTAATGTCATCAACCAGTCTGGATCCGAATCAGACGCCGAGAAACTCGGCGTCTGATCCGGGTCAAAGATGTTTGACATTAAGTCAAACGTTTACCTAAATTTCAAACGAATAGATCAAGCACACTAGAATTTAGCGGACTATTATTTAATTAAAATCAAAACAACAGCCCGGCAATTAGTATGACCTTGCTATGACTTGGAAATCTGCAATTACAATGGATCGCCATTTTCTCAGAGGACATTGACATTTGACCCACACGGTTTCTGTATCGAGGTCACGTGATTAATACAAAATCACACACAATTACGTCTGATACCAGCTTGGCCTACAATATCAATCACGCAGAAAAATCAGTTGCTATGGTTTATATTGTTATGATACGCAAACGGATTAACCTTTCACTTCATTATGCTAATTTGCAGCCATTCACAATAAAAATATATGAAGAATATGAAGATTATCAAGGAGAAAGGAAACACCAATTTTGAATGTTTTTGACATCATTGTGGAAAATGGTCCATTTCCCACAATGATTTATTTCAATTGTAATCTGCTACAGAGGCACCAAAGGGCGTAGCTATGGGATAAAGGAATACATTGAAATCGGAATCGTCACCGAATCGGTATAATCATTTTAAAAGCGATAGAGTAACGTTCGAATCGGTCCAAAACTTTCAAAAACCGCATGATGCGTTTAATAGAAATTCATTAAGCGGTTTAAAACCACTTGGTGGGGTTAATGAAGCCCATTAGTGTTTCGATAATTTTGAACTGGTTCATATGCCAAATTTGATCGCAATCAAAGCATACGTGAATCGGAGCGAAACCAGCTAAACCGTTAATTTAATAAGTTGCAGTACTGTACGTGTTATATTCCCGTTGGTGGGCTAACAAACACCGTATATAATTGGCTGCTTAAATATTTATGATACGTAGTTTTATATAACGATTCTGTGAAAGCCTGCGTTGTGAAGGTGCACATGCTATAGACCAAGATCAAACTTCGTATTTAGTTCTATATTTTTGTTATTACACTTTAATGGAGGACAAAGCGCATGTGCTGTTGTCGAGTATCAGAAAGTGCATAACGTGATCGAACGCTGGGTTGTTAACCATTCACCGCCACCGGCGACTTGAGTCGACATTGCAAAAAGTGAAGTCCCTGATCAGACGCCGCCTTAGAAGGCGGCGTCTGATCAGGGACTTAACATTTTTAGAACAAAATTTTGTCCGAACAATAGGGTCTTGGAAAAGCCAAAGTTTATTTAATTATTTCTTTTACTCATTACGTTAAAATATTTGATCCAAACTGATCTGCTTCTTCACTTTTTGCTCCTCCATAAGGCGTGTGTTTTTTTCCAGAATGTGTCACAGTATGCCACGGGGTTCTAGATACCACCTTCACGCATGTCTTAACCCTTTCCTCCACAAACAACGTCTTTTAGCGCCTCTATAGCAGATGCATATTGAAAACATTGTGTGTAATGGAGCATTTTCTCATTAAGATATTCAATACAATGCAAACACTACATTTTTCTTTTGCCTTGATTTTAATTTTTCATCAGATTATTTCCTTGTGTATTAGTCTTAAATTGCATGTGGAGTAAAATGTTATCAGACGAAAGATAATGTCTGTCGAAGATGATGTCCGTCAAGAGAGGGTGTCAGAAAGAAGTGTCAGTCGGAAGGAAGAGCCGGAAGAAGGTCTCAGTCCGTAGGAGGCGTCAGTCCGCAAGAGGTCAGCCAAACTATTGTGTCAGTCGGCAGGTGAGTGTCATTCGACAGAAGCAATCAGTTTGCAGAAGCTGTCGATTAAAAATAGATATCCGTAGGTAGGTGTTGGCTGTCAGAGCACAAATGTTGTCAGTCGGTAGGAGATGCCAGTCGTCAGGAGCGATACTACGACAAGAGGTTTCAGTCATTAGGATATGGCAGTTGTCTAAAGCTATCAGTCTGCATGGAATTTCAGTAGGCATGATTTCTCAGTTAGAAGTTTGTGTCAGCCGACAATGTATGAAATCAGTCGTAAATGGTTGTAAGTCAGCATGGGATTTCAGTTGGAACGCTGTATCAGTCAAAAGCTGGTGTCACTAGGCAGAACGTCGGGTCGTCATGAGCTTTAAGCCGCCAGTTTCAGTTGGTAGAAAGTGTCACATGTCAGGAGGAGGAGCTATCATTCTAAGAGAGCTTTGAGTCGTCATGATCTTTCATTCTATAGGAGCTATCTTTCTACAGTAACTGTCATTCGACGGGAGCTGTGAGTCGCCAGGAGCTATCATTCTACAGGAGCTGAGGACCTATATTTTACAGGAGCTATCATTCGATAGGAGCTGTGAGCCGCCAGGAGCTATCATTCTAAAAGATCTATCATTCTACAGGAGCTGTCCTCCGACAGGAGTTGCCATAAGACATACGCTGTCATTCTACAGGAGCTGTCCTCCGACAAGAGCTATTATTTTACAGGAGCTGTCAATCGCCATGAACTATCATTCTACAAGAGCTATTATCCTACAGGAGTTGTCCTCCAACAGGAGCTGCCATAAGACAGGAGCTATCATTCTAAAGGAGCAGTCACTCGTCAGGGGCTATCATTATACATGAGTATCCTTATACAGAAGTTGTCATTCGACAGGAGGTGCCATTCGACATGAGCTATGAGTCTCCAGGAGCTATTATGCGACTGGAGCTGCGAGTCTCTAGGAGCTAGCATTCTATAGGAGCTGAAATTCTATAGGAGCTATATTCTACAGGAGCTATCATTCGACAGGAGCTGTGAGTCGCCAGGAATTATCATTCTACAGGAGGTAGCATTAAACAGGAGCTTTATTTTACAGGAGCTGTCATTAGACAGGAGCTATATTCTACAGGAGCTGTCATTAGACAGGAGCTATATTTTACAGGAGCTGTAATTCTATAGGAGCTATATTCTGGAGCTGTGAGCCGCCAGGAATTCTCATTCTACAGGAACTATCATTCTACAAGAGCTATCATTCGACAGGAGCTGTCCTCCGACAGAAGCTGTTATTAAACATAAGTTATTATTCTACAGGAGCTGTCAGTCGCCAAGAGCTGTAATTCTATAAGAGCAGTCATTCTACAGGAGTTGTCATTCGATTGGAGCTGTGAGCCGCCATGATCTTTCATTCTACAAGATCTATCATTCTACAGTCATCATTTAGGCACACATAAGCGCAAGTCGGCTTGTCTGTAGAAGAAAAATAATGAACCATTGTTGCAATTGTAACATACGCTCGTAACGAGCAAAAGCTTCATCTCCAACAATAGTTTCAAAGCAATTCAAAATTGGCATTTTCGTTGGCATCCATTTTCCCAAATATTTATTCTTTTCATCGGATTATTTTCTTGTAGATGAGAGTAAAGGATGAATGTAGTAGTAATTATAGCTTCCATAAATCATTTTGCATTATTTGGTGACCGGCACTTAAAGTTGTCATTTTATCTATAAGACATTCACGCTTCCTGTTGGAGACACATCCTAATGTACGTCCCATTCTATCAAATAATATGTGTGTTTTTCTGTGAACCACAGGGCGTTTAGCGACTTGTTTCCATACATTTTGTTTCCCGCTGGCGCCTTACCACTTGGTGCTAAATTTTAAATTGGCACTAGATCAAACATGTTGGCAATAAATAACAGAGACGGATAAATAAAGTGTTGCTTTTTAAACCTTGTTTCAAGGGAATGTTGTAAAGACTGAGGTACTAGAGCAGACGCTGATCTGTCAAATCGGACTGTAATCTCGGACATTACTGTTTTCAGTGACCATTATAGGCGACTATGGCGCCAAAGGGTTAATTAAGTGCAAATCCTCCTCTTCTGAACTTTAAAAAAAAATAAAGGTCACGTGATGTTTTCCATTGTTTTAGTAGTACCTTCGAATTCCTACATACATACCATCTATTAGTTTTTATATATTATGAGTAAAGAAGTTGTCATTAGTAAAAACTTAATTCTTATTTACAAGATTAAAGTTTGAAGAAGGCCAGGTCAGGCCGAAAATTTGATACAGAGTTTGAACAGTTTCGTTATTACATATCAATTAACCGATCGGGTAGGGTAGAACAATCCAATGGTATTGTTGAACAGGATAAAGAGTCTAGTTAAGATTCTTTTCATATGCCAGCTCTGCAAATAGTTCAGTTGTACTAACGGACTAGAAGTGCAAGTGATCAGATTACCTCCCTTTATATTTAGAGCTGGTTGAATTTGAAGAGAAGGGACTTTCTGCCCTTTAGTTTTGTAGGCAAACTTCAAATACATGTATACTGTATCAAGCATGGTGATTTATAACTTTCTTGTAACGGTTAGTTATTTTTGTGATTTTTGAGGCCCATACAAGACATAAAGTGGTCAGTTTAAAACAAAATCATTCTTACGCAGTATATTTCTAGATTATAGAATGTACAATTATACTGATATATCAACACTGATATCTACTCCTGTTATTGAACCTACTGAGAATGTCTATGTTAGTCTACTTATAAAATGAATGACACAGGTTATCAAATTATGGGCATGGGTATGCTTTTCAACACTTTTAGTTTTGAAAATTGAATATCACTTAAGCCTGTGCTAGGGGGCGTGAGTGGTTTTGCATTTTTAATTACTACTCATGAACAGACTCAATAAAACCGAGTCTGCAATTTTCTCTATATGAATTGGCTTTCCTGCTTTTGAAGAATCTCCCTTTTACAGATTTTTTATAAAGTTTCAAAATGAGGAATGCCTTTAACTCAAGTTTCAAAACATATGTGTGATCAATGTGATAAATTATTATCAATAGTTTGTCAAATCTTGTTATAGTTGTCTTAAACAAATATGAGAATCAGTACACTGTCAACTTGAAGATTGATTCTTTCTAAGAAATGGGTCGCATTGTATTTTCAGCGAATCATCGCTTATCCGACATAACGTCTGACTAGATTCTAAATATAGTTTGATGTGGTAAAAACCTATTACCTGTCTCATGTATTTGCAAATTTTGTTGCCGAAACCTGTCCTGTCTTCACAATGTATATAGATAAGCAAACCAATATGATTAAGTTGCCGTACAAGAAAACCTTAGTTCCATATATTGTAGGCATAATTATGGTATCTTCCTTGAAGTGGTGATTCTACCATTTATGTGCATGTGCATTACATAAGTATGCTCTTCAAACAAAGGCCACACTTGTATTTCATTGACAAGGTTCGACATCAGCTTAAATGAAATTTGTAACTACATGTATCCAAGGTCAACTTCAACAACTAGGCGTTATTGTCTGGGTGACTAGTTATGTCAAGCTTTCCAATCACCTTAAATCTAATTATGATTACAATTAATAACCAACATAATATGGGCCATTACGTAAAACATTATGCCAATAACACTTGCTAATAATCAGCATTTTTAAACTTACATATGAATGTATTTGATCGTATTAAAATCTTAATTTCTATACATGTTTTGCCTGAACTAATAAATGTCACATAGTTGTCAAAAGCCACAGGCGTATTACTCACTTTTAGTCCGTTCCCACATAAGTATGCCTTTATGCACCTCTTAAGCTTATGAATTTTGAATCCATTGTGAGAAATGCAGCACCTTTGCTTAATTAACAAACGCTCTATCATTCCGAATTTGTAGTATCCGTTTCTATTAAATGCGGATCCTTCCATTAACTGATTTCATTGCAGTTGACTCTAACATAGGGTATAAAGGAATGGATTAAAGTGTGATTATCCATTTTTTCATGCATAGCTTGCGTGAAAAAAATATTACTAGTATAATAAGTGTGTTGTAGATACTACACCCTAATCAGCTTGCTCTAAAGGGGGCTACCAGACCCGGATCTTCAAAGCTACGTTTTCTATTCACTTGAACTCATACTCATGAGGTAGATTTAGAACATTCAGACTTTCGGCACATAATTACAGTAATTGCGGATGTAGTCTGAATACCTATAGAAGTCATTACATTAGATTTGTGTTGTACTCATAGTTTGGAAAGTTATTAACCCTTTCCTATACAAGCTATTGTTATTCTAATCCACACTTAAATCATCTGATGAAAATATGAAAATTTAGGCAAATGGAAAATCCAAGTTTTCGAATATTATTGAATTAATTGTAGGTAATGAAGTATTTACCCGGTACGAGCAAATGCTGCATTTCCTTCAATGTTTTTTCAATAGCCATCATTTACAGAGTCGATATAATGCGTTTATGTGGAGGAAAGGGTTAATGATTCTGCAATCATTTTAGGAGACCAATAAACATTTAGTTACTTATTAAGGATATAGTAAATGTATATCATATAGAATCAACTAAGACAAATAATCAAACTGCAATGTGGCAATCCATGAGGTGAACGTTTGACAGAGGGGTTGTTACGAATGAATCGCATACTTCTTTACATACTGATAAAAAATAACTAACAGTAAACCGATCGGGTCCTAAAACCGTTGCAAACGTAAACTTGCTACTTCTATCAAGCTGATTGAAATGTATTTATGATATATATGCTTAATAATTCTTTCAGGCAAACCCCATTGCTTACTTTGACTTGTTGCATTCCCATATTCAAACTGTTAGATTTTACAAAGTTGCTGTAGGTAAAAGAAATATTTATATTTTGTTATTGACATTTCTTTATTATGTGCCTATGGTGTTCGCATATTTTAACTTAAGGGTTTGTCAAACTCAACATTGGTCTGTCCTTGCATTATAAGGTTGAATGGCCAATTGCCACTTCTTTGTTGGATGTTTGAAAAACTAAGCATATCTACATTGACTAGGCTGAAACGAAGTACAATGCACGTTTTAGTCATAATTATGTCTAATTGATACAGTGCGAGTCAAAACAATGGGTTTCCGCATTCGCACCGAAACTCAATAACGCAAGCAGTGTCCGTAATATATTTTACGGATAATTCGGAACAAAACCATAATCAACCAGAATATACGAGGGCTAAATTTTGTAAGAAATACTACTATAACCTAAATCGCCCGAAACAACTTATGGAATGTTTGACCTTGACCTTGACCTTGACCAAAAATGTTTGTTTACATGGTTGTTTCGGGCGATTCTAGATTATAGCGGTTTCTTTTGCAAAATCTAACTCTCGTACATTCTAGATTATGTTTTAGTTCCTTATTATCCGTTAAGTTAAATACTGTCATTGCTTTCTTTTCTGAGTTTCGATGCGAATGCAAACAACTTGCTAAAAACCATTGTTTTGACTGGACCTGCACCAATTAGACATGATTAGAACTAAAACTTCATGCATTGTACTTTGATTTAGCCTAGTCAATTTATATATACTCAGTGTTTCTAATAAACAACATCGGTAGAGGAAATTTGCCATTCCATTTTTAAGACCAGGACAATATAATAACGAGTTTGACTAACCCTTAACGTAAATGAGATGTGGCCCCAACATCCTGTAATGATGGTTTATAATTATTATTGTACTGCAGTGCTGTAAATCTATCTTAGTCTATATAGACATGCAGTAGGTTCTTTAACTTAAAATGTGTGTCATTGCTGTTCAATTATAAGACACGTGCACAAAAATACTAATTATTTAATATTTTTAAAAATATATATATGTTACTGTAAAATTCGGGCCACATAACGGGCATTTCACAAAGTCAAAACCTGGTAAGTTTTCCGGAACGAATTCTATGTATTTCTGAACATCTTTATAGGCTTTCTGATGAGAAGTTGTGATATAATATACATTTTATTACATAAAGGTTTTTAACAAAAGAAATTGCCGTAAGATTAGATAATCAATTGCACTACAGTATTATATGGTTAAGATGTTGTAAACTCATTTTACATGAAGAAATTTGTTCGCTTTGGCATTAGGTAGTTTGTACCGTAAACGGGTTGGGTTAATTTAAGAATATTTTAGCTAGAAGCATTCCTGCAGCAAACAGAGACAATTTGAAATAATTGATTATATGCAAATTGTATAGTTAGTAGGGTGCGTGTACTTGAAAAGCACATGCATTTCCGTCGAAATAATCATACTCAGAATTTGAGTGATTTATAGTTCAAATCCAAGACAAATATATAAGATAAAACGGTATTTGTGCCAATTTGCTCTATTTCTAAAGAATAGAAATGGGTGTGGTTAGACAATTGCACCAGAAAAAATCTGCACCACTTTCATTCCCGGCATCTACTTGATTTGACTTTATATTGTTATATCAAACCCTGATACTAATGGAAAGTTTCTATCTGACCGATTGGTGATCTTTTGCATTTTAAGGTTGCAAGACCATGACTATTTCACTACTACCTCGATAAACATAAAATTCACATCGTTCTGAAAATCTGCATTAATAACCAAAATTATGACAGTTATTGTTTATTTTGACTAGTGCGGTATATTTTGGAAAATTTACTCGATTTACAAGCTCGAGAAAGTGAACTCTCACGCTGAACTTGAAGACAATTAAGTTCTTATAAGTGTTAGTAACAATGAGAAAATGAGAAAACAAATACACTAGCAAATACTTTAAACATTCTCTGTGTTCATGTATGTTATCTCTTTCAATGTTTTTGACAGACGCCTATCTGTATATAAAATATAAGTGGATAGTTATCATGTCTTTGTGTAAAACAAATTAAGAGGTAAAAAGAAACCTGACCCAACTATAAACATTTAAATACAAAATAAAAACCTTACCATCTTTGGTGAACTTGAACCCGTTCACTGCCTACTCCCGACCATAGTATAATATGCAAACAGCTTAGATCCGGATAAGAAGCCGAGTAACTCGGCGTCTCATACGGATCCAAGCTGTTTGACACGCAGCTTATTTCCTTTGTCAGTTAATCTGTTAATAAAGTTTATCTATGAAGTTTGAAAATGAAGCAGACGAAATATTGCGCATACGCAAAATTGCTTCCGATGGCGAAGGGGTTAACTTTAACGCTGAGCGGCGTTCGCGGTAATCATCAGCGTTCTGATCTGGGACTGTATTTTTTTAGAAGAAACCCGATAAAATGTGACTGTAAGCGACCTTCAGTGGAGGTCATCCGAGTCCAAGTTATCTGGTAAAAAGGTTTAGAAATCTGGCTCACTGTTTTCCAGACGAGCTCAGAGTATACGACTATATGTTGTGCGGCAGATAAGCGTGAATGATGTCCGCATTAGCCCGCCTATTCCATTGTCGTCCGCACAATTTCTCACCAGCGTCATCTTATAATTTTCTTCCGATCGTTATCTTTTCAAAAATGTATCGTTCGAGTGAAAAACTCTTCGAATCCAGATCAGACGCCAACGTGTATGACCTCTGATCAGTCCAAGTTCTGAACTCGGTCGATCAGTTCTACTGTGCATGGTCGACAAAGGTTATATATAGGTTAATCTCCTATCAGACCAATTAGACATAAAAGCTCTTTATTGTAATTGTGTCAACTTTTGTCATACGCCTAACGACAGAAAATCATCAATTTTTCTAGGCCAATATCCTGATTTGTATGAATATTATTGAAAAGTCCGCAATAAAATATTCGTTCAGGAAACAATGTGTTAACATACATATATGTGTAAGGGTTTCTTCATAATTTTGATATCGAGGTTGAAGATATGAGCATTATTGCTTTTATTATATTTTGCTTAAAACCGTTATTATTAAATTTTTTGCATAACTGTGAGTTTTGAATTAAAACAATGGCCAGGCCGCTTTACCTTTGTGCCCATATACACACGAACCTTATCGTTACCAAATCAATTTACGAATAAATATCATGAATGCGGGTTCATTCATTATT